>WWET01005682.1:0-20483 GCA_011038615.1 Limnodynastes dumerilii
TATTGAACTACATTGCGTATGTTATTATTGGTTAGCATTGCGTGCGTTACTATTAATTCGCATTGCGTGCGAATTTATTTGCGAATTGTTATTATATGCATGTTATGCTATTAGGAAAGAGAATTATCTTTACACAATGTACCTGAAATTCTGGAAATGATACAACATGATACATGTAAATTTTGCATGGGCAATTCATTTTCTTTGTGTGCTGTATAAACAGTCTTTTGTTTTGGAATGTATTGTCTTTTACCTATATAAAAATATATACATATACAATTAAAAAAGTGAAGAATGCAATTTAATATAATTATATTTCAGAGACAAATTTAAATATACAAGTTATATATATATTGTAAAACTTGCGTGATCAGATACATTGTGTTGGTTTACATAGAGTTCTTTTACCATTTTGACATATGTAATAACTATTTTGATGCCCTTGAGAACATTTATGGTGATATATTAATAACAATTAAATAAAAAATAGATGACAATGTGGAAAAAATGGTTTATTTGTATAAAGTATGGGTCATTTCCAGCAAATACAACTTCTCATTCTCATGACAAGCACTGTATAGTTAGGAAAATTTAAGCGTAATCTGGTGGGCATTACCACAAAACTGTTGTAACCTGGATTGCGTGTGTTAGAAAGTTTTAAAGTTCCGTGTAGGCAGTGTGCAACAAAGTCCAAAAGTCCACTTTACTTGACTCCCTCTGCTGTGTAATGGTGATGCAGAACTGTAGATGTAGTGTGCAGCACCAGTGTATCAGCGTGATTGAATTCAATTACTTAGCTCTGAATTGATGACAGTTTCTAACTACAGCTCCTTAGTGCATCAGCTTAGTTCATCAACTAGCCTGATCTTGCTTGTAGTTCTCTCCACTCTATGCAGCTCTCCCCCAGTTGGATTCTCCTCAGGCGGGTGCGCTCAAGGTCAAGTCTCTCCAAGGTACTGCCACACTCAGACTAAACCCAGCAGTAGCAGTCTCTCTCTGCTCTCTCTGTCAGATTTCTCCTCAGTAGTTCCTCAGCAGCTCCTCTACAACTCCTCTGCTCACAGGCTTTCCTCTTTGCCTGCCCCTCAGACACTGCAGCTCTCACTTCCTCTCTGGGAACTCCTCCCAGCCCCAGAGCACTATGGGAGGTGGAGTTCTGTCTCTCTCCTTGTGGCCATAATAAGTCCTGGCAAAGGATGCATAATTGAAGGCACCCTTGTTACACTCTACCCCTGGAGTTCTGGCACAGGATAGTAACAATTTTGTGATGGAGCGCCACCTATAAAGCAAGGGTGGGTTAAAACATCCTGCCTTCCTAAATCCCCATTCCATTAAATTCAGTAGCCTCAATCTCTAAACTGGAAGATCTTTGGGTCAATCTTCCACTGTCCCTCCAAGTTCTCTGATGTTTTTCCATCTCTGGCCTGTGGAATCTTACTTCTCTACCAATAGGCAGTAGATGTTGTCTGTGGTAGGTTTTGATAGGCCCAGTAGATCCTTCTGGCTTGACCTAATATGAGGACAGGCCATCCAACTTTTTGACTGTCTCATGAGGATCTTCTCCGCCTATTTGCCAGCTTTTGTTTTTAAGGGATACCCAGATGTCTGATGAGCACCCTGTCATCTGGTTGAAGAATGTTTTCTCTCACTCTGCGATCATAATTAACTTTGTTTCAGTCACTCAACTTCTTGGCAGCTTGCTCCACCAATCTGTATGCCTCTTTTAGCTCCTCTCTCAACTTGCTGATGTACTGAAACCTGCAGGGCCCTGGAGCATCATCATTACTTAGTTCAAAGCACAGGCCCACTGGCAGTCGAGCTTCTCTCCCAAACATCAGGGAGTACGGTGAAAAGCCTGTAGCCTCATTTTTTGTACAGTTGCAGGCATGGACCAATCGTGGTATGTGCCTGCTCCAGTGTGCCTTTTTGGAAGGGTTCAAAGTGCCTAACATATTAAGGAGGGTCTGGTTAAATCTCTTAGGTTGTGGATCTTCCTGAGGATGAAATGGGGTAGTTTTGGACATCTTGATCCCGCAGGTTTAACACATCTCATTGATTAAACTTATCTCAAAGTCTCTGCCCTGGTCTGAATGTATGTAACCCATAATATATGAAGAACTTCTCCCAAAGTACAAGATACAATCTTGGTTACAGGATAGACAACAAAGGGTTGTAGTAAATGGAATCTCTTCTGGGGATGGTAAGGTAACCAGTGGAGTACCCCAGGGTTCTGTACTTGGACCAGTGCTATTTAATATCTTTATAGGTGCTGAGGTGGTTGAGGCCAATACAGTAGAACAATTTAAACATGCTTGGGATAAATATAAGGGTATCCTAAATTGTAAACCAAATTGAGGGTAAATAGGGTCTAGGGTCAGTATAGTTTTCAATAAACAAATGGAGCATCATCGTGCCAGCTCTGCATCATTGCTCCAGCTCAGCATCATCGTGCCAGCTCTGCATCATTGCTCCAGCTCAGCATCATCGTGCCAGCTCTGCATCATTGCTCCAGCTCAGCATCATCGTGCCAGCTCTGCATCATTGCTCCAGCTCAGCATCATCGTGCCAGCTCTGCATCATTGCTCCAGCTCAGCATCATCGTGCCAGCTCTGCATCATTGCTCCAGCTCAGCATCATCGTGCCAGCTCTGCATCATTGCTCCAGCTCAGCATCATCGTGCCAGCTCTGCATCATTGCTCCAGCTCAGCATCATCGTGCCAGCTCTGCATCATTGCTCCAGCTCAGCATCATCGTGCCAGCTCTGCATCATTGCTCCAGCTCAGCATCATCGTGCCAGCTCTGCATCATTGCTCCAGCTCAGCATCATCGTGCCAGCTCTGCATCATTGCTCCAGCTCAGCATCATCGTGCCAGCTCTGCATCATTGCTCCAGCTCAGCATCATCGTGCCAGCTCTGCATCATTGCTCCAGCTCAGCATCATCGTGCCAGCTCTGCATCATTGCTCCAGCTCAGCATCATCGTGCCAGCTCTGCATCATTGCTCCAGCTCAGCATCATCGTGCCAGCTCTGCATCATTGCTCCAGCTCAGCATCATCGTGCCAGCTCTGCATCATTGCTCCAGCTCAGCATCATCGTGCCAGCTCTGCATCATTGCTCCAGCTCAGCATCATCGTGCCAGCTCTGCATCATTGCTCCAGCTCAGCATCATCGTGCCAGCTCTGCATCATTGCTCCAGCTCAGCATCATCGTGCCAGCTCTGCATCATTGCTCCAGCTCAGCATCATCGTGCCAGCTCTGCATCATTGCTCCAGCTCAGCATCATCGTGCCAGCTCTGCATCATTGCTCCAGCTCAGCATCATCGTGCCAGCTCTGCATCATTGCTCCAGCTCAGCATCATCGTGCCAGCTCTGCATCATTGCTCCAGCTCAGCATCATCGTGCCAGCTCTGCATCATTGCTCCAGCTCAGCATCATCGTGCCAGCTCTGCATCATTGCTCCAGCTCAGCATCATCGTGCCAGCTCTGCATCATTGCTCCAGCTCAGCATCATCGTGCCAGCTCTGCATCATTGCTCCAGCTCAGCATCATCGTGCCAGCTCTGCATCATTGCTCCAGCTCAGCATCATCGTGCCAGCTCTGCATCATTGCTCCAGCTCAGCATCATCGTGCCAGCTCTGCATCATTGCTCCAGCTCAGCATCATCGTGCCAGCTCTGCATCATTGCTCCAGCTCAGCATCATCGTGCCAGCTCTGCATCATTGCTCCAGCTCAGCATCATCGTGCCAGCTCTGCATCATTGCTCCAGCTCAGCATCATCGTGCCAGCTCTGCATCATTGCTCCAGCTCAGCATCATCGTGCCAGCTCTGCATCATTGCTCCAGCTCAGCATCATCGTGCCAGCTCTGCATCATTGCTCCAGCTCAGCATCATCGTGCCAGCTCTGCATCATTGCTCCAGCTCAGCATCATCGTGCCAGCTCTGCATCATTGCTCCAGCTCAGCATCATCGTGCCAGCTCTGCATCATTGCTCCAGCTCAGCATCATCGTGCCAGCTCTGCATCATTGCTCCAGCTCAGCATCATCGTGCCAGCTCTGCATCATTGCTCCAGCTCAGCATCATCGTGCCAGCTCTGCATCATTGCTCCAGCTCAGCATCATCGTGCCAGCTCTGCATCATTGCTCCAGCTCAGCATCATCGTGCCAGCTCTGCATCATTGCTCCAGCTCAGCATCATCGTGCCAGCTCTGCATCATTGCTCCAGCTCAGCATCATCGTGCCAGCTCTGCATCATTGCTCCAGCTCAGCATCATCGTGCCAGCTCTGCATCATTGCTCCAGCTCAGCATCATCGTGCCAGCTCTGCATCATTGCTCCAGCTCAGCATCATCGTGCCAGCTCTGCATCATTGCTCCAGCTCAGCATCATCGTGCCAGCTCTGCATCATTGCTCCAGCTCAGCATCATCGTGCCAGCTCTGCATCATTGCTCCAGCTCAGCATCATCGTGCCAGCTCTGCATCATTGCTCCAGCTCAGCATCATCGTGCCAGCTCTGCATCATTGCTCCAGCTCAGCATCATCGTGCCAGCTCTGCATCATTGCTCCAGCTCAGCATCATCGTGCCAGCTCTGCATCATTGCTCCAGCTCAGCATCATCGTGCCAGCTCTGCATCATTGCTCCAGCTCAGCATCATCGTGCCAGCTCTGCATCATTGCTCCAGCTCAGCATCATCGTGCCAGCTCTGCATCATTGCTCCAGCTCAGCATCATCGTGCCAGCTCTGCATCATTGCTCCAGCTCAGCATCATCGTGCCAGCTCTGCATCATTGCTCCAGCTCAGCATCATCGTGCCAGCTCTGCATCATTGCTCCAGCTCAGCATCATCGTGCCAGCTCTGCATCATTGCTCCAGCTCAGCATCATCGTGCCAGCTCTGCATCATTGCTCCAGCTCAGCATCATCGTGCCAGCTCTGCATCATTGCTCCAGCTCAGCATCATCGTGCCAGCTCTGCATCATTGCTCCAGCTCAGCATCATCGTGCCAGCTCTGCATCATTGCTCCAGCTCAGCATCATCGTGCCAGCTCTGCATCATTGCTCCAGCTCAGCATCATCGTGCCAGCTCTGCATCATTGCTCCAGCTCAGCATCATCGTGCCAGCTCTGCATCATTGCTCCAGCTCAGCATCATCGTGCCAGCTCTGCATCATTGCTCCAGCTCAGCATCATCGTGCCAGCTCTGCATCATTGCTCCAGCTCAGCATCATCGTGCCAGCTCTGCATCATTGCTCCAGCTCAGCATCATCGTGCCAGCTCTGCATCATTGCTCCAGCTCAGCATCATCGTGCCAGCTCTGCATCATTGCTCCAGCTCAGCATCATCGTGCCAGCTCTGCATCATTGCTCCAGCTCAGCATCATCGTGCCAGCTCTGCATCATTGCTCCAGCTCAGCATCATCGTGCCAGCTCTGCATCATTGCTCCAGCTCAGCATCATCGTGCCAGCTCTGCATCGTGCTAAAAGGACTCTTTACCTTGCTTCTGTTTCCACATTGCCTCATTCCAGTTTACTGCACCCACTGTATGCACCACTCATATATTAAACCAGCCAGCTTTCATTTTACGCCTGTCTCTCTGTCTCATTCCCTGGAACCCGGGACCGATTCCCCAAACCCCTGAACGTGACAACTTCAAACCAAGCTTCCTCCTGTCCATCACAAAGCCGGCCATGCAATCTTGATAATGCATCAGCCGCCACATTGGTATTGCCGGGACGGTACTTCAGACTAAAATTGTAGATGGCTAGAGCTGCCAACCATCGGTGACCAGTGACATCAAGTTTTGCAGTCGTCTGTACATATGTCAGGGGGTTGTTATCTGTTTGCACTTCGAAACTGGCCCCATAAAGGTAATCATGCAGCTTGTCCACTACAGCCTATTTGAGAGCCAAGAACTCCAACTTGTGGACTGGATAGTTCTTCTCGCTGGGAGACAGGTTTCGACTTACACAGGCAATTGGACGTAATCTCCCATCCTGTTCCTGATACAACACTCCCCCAAGTCCCTCCATTGAAGCATCCACGTGGAGTACATAAGGAAGAGTTAAGCGTTTCTTCCGCTTTTTAAAAGCAACTTCACAGGCTTCTGTCCATCTCTCTCCAAACATCGCATTCACTTTGTGGTAAGGTACCTCTTTCTTCTTAGCAGAAGTCACTCTTCTGGGCGGTGGATAACACTTGGTTAGAACATTCTGAGTGAGCTTGGCATAGCCGGGTACAAACTTCTGTAGGTAGCCACAAAAACCCAAGAAAGACCTGGGCCTTGGCCACTCCAGCAGAGGTGACATTTGTCAATGGATAAATTCAAGCCTTGTTTCAGGAGCCAGTCCAGGACTTTGAACAACCTTTTGATGTGTTCTTCGAGAGTCCTTCAAAAGACTATCAAGTCGTCTAAGTAGACTATGACCTCCCTGAAGTTCATATCTCCTACCACTCGATCCATACATCTCTGAAAGGTAGCTGGGGCCCCTGTAATTCCTTTGGGCCTTCTGGCAAATTGGAAGAATCCCAGTGGACAAATGAAAGCTGCCTTCTCAGCATCTTTAGGATACAGCACTCCGGAGGTCCAGCACAGAGAACCATTACTTCCTAACATGCAGTCCAATAGTTCATCAATTTGGGGCACTGTATATTGATCAGGAATTATTCTCTTGTTCTCTAGTCCTGTAGTCAACACACATTCTTATGTCCCCATTCTTCTTTCTTTCCACCACAATTACGGGATGCATATGGACTCTCAGACGCCACAATGACACCATTTTCTAGGAGTTTCTGCAGATGCTCACGAACATCCTCTAAATTCGCTGGGGCCAGTCTCCTTGATCTTTCTCTGAAAGGTCTCTCATCCTTTAACTTGATCCATTGCTTCACTCTGTAAGCTAAGCCCAGTTCCCAGTCTCCAAAAGAAAATGCTGGGGCTCTCTTTAGCATGCCTTGGACAACATTTTCAGAAGGGGAAATATCACATCCCTCAAAGCAAGGCTCGAAACTGTCAGGCTTCGACTCTCTCTTGACTTCACTTGCCTCTTTCTTCATCCTCTAGTATGCGGCCAAGCAGAGGGGATGTATTGTAAGCACTATGGTGTAGTCTTCTCCCCCAGTTTCTGCCGATTGTGATGGGCACCTCTCTGACTTCTCCTTCCACATCAGGGCATATTAGAGCTAAGACTTGTATCTTGCAATATACTCCTGCCACTTTGCGAGGAAGCTTCAGCATAATGGTGACACAGCCGAGATATGCGTAATTCTGGTCACTGAGACCCCAAAGGGTTAATCCTGACAGCGGCTTCAATGGAACCTTTGAGATGTGTCTCCAGTACCACCTCTGAACAATGATGGACACCTGAGACCCACTATACAGCTAGGCTGCACAAGACTGACCGTTTATGGACACTGGCATGGTTGGAGCAGGTCCTATTAAGCCTTTAGGAACAGTCTTCCTGCTTTCAGTTTTTGTTCCCCCTCTTGGTTTAGTGATGGTTTCCTTAGAGGGCCAACGGGGGGCTTGCTGGTCCTCCCTTCCTGTTTCCCAACGGTTGATCACTTCGCCAAAGTGGGGTAGGGGATCTCCTCCTGTTCCACCTGGCAGCACAACTTCGCGCAATGTGGCCCATTTCTCCACAGACATAGCATCCTTCAAGGGAAACCTCTCTTCACAGTCTCCTATCTTTGTCCTATTGGGGGTTTCTCTCCCCGGGGTACTTCTGAATAGAAGTTTTTGGTGGGGATCCCTTACTAGCTAGTAGTTTGGAAATCTCTTAGCTGTCCTGTAGCAGTTGATAAAACTTCCCCTTGCTGGGCCATGAAGACGCTGGATACTGAGACTGCATCATCACCCTCCCCTGGCTGTGGGGAGGAGGGCAAGCAGCTGTCTGGACTGATGGCATGCTGGCTGTTCCCCTGTTCATGTTCTTGGAGGGGTCGGTGTTGGTATCTGTGGCCAGATGATGATCTATCTAGCTGCACGACCCTCGCTTGCTCTGATCACCGCCACGATTAACTCTCTGTCGACTGTGTTGGACGTTTCAATGAGAACACTAGCTTTGATGTCTCTTATAACTTTCTGACAATCAACTACCTTCGGCTCCTGTACTTCAGCCACCTGCTGCAATGCACTGAGAATATGATCATCTGGAACATCAGTAAAGTCTCCTTGCAGGCATAGATTATGCTCTGGAGCTATCTCTCGGGCCTTGCACCAGGCAAATGCTTATATCCCTGTGACACCCATCGTGGCTGTGGTCGCTAACTGCCTTGTCTGAGTATAGTACTCTGGATCTCCGCCGTGCCTCCAATGTAGCACCCCTGTGTAGTATAAGGGGTGATGTAATATGTGAGTTGGTAGCTTCAGTGCCTCCACCCTAGTCTTCTGGAAAGTGTGTATGGGACACGGACACTTGCTGTTTCCACCAAGGATGACTCAGGAAGCCTCTTGTATCCCACCACACTAACTATGAATAACTGAGACCACACCACAAGTAGGGGGAATGGAAATTGTATTTATTAAGGACAGCTTGGGACAGGGAATGGCAAGGGTTAAAGAGGGCTGTGTTACTGGGCAGGAGTAAAAGGGTTGGCAGTAAAACAATGGCAAACAGTAATGGACATACAATACAATAGTTTAACCTCTCAAAATAGCGACTACACGTGCAAACAGTGGCGGCCACGACACACGCTCTGGCCAGCTTCAGCCACAATCACTCTGTACAAGTAAATCTCTAGACCATTCTACAGTATTCCTGTCTAACTATAATAAGCAGACTGACTAGACTATCAACTCTGGATTGATGACAGTTTCTAACTGCAGCTCCTCAGTGCATCAGCTCAAGGCACCCCACTAGCCTGATCTTGCTTGTAGTTCTCTCCACTCCATGCAGCTCTCTTCCTGCTGGAATTTACCTCGAGCAGGTGGGATCAAGGTCAAGTCTCTCCAAGGTACTGCCACACTCAGACTAAACCCAGAAGTAGATGCTGTGCTGCCTGGGCAAGTCTCTCTCTGCTCTCTCTGTCAAATTTCTCCTCAGTAGTTCCTCAGCAACTCCTCTGCTCACAGGCTTTCCTCTCTGCCTCTCCCTCAGACACTGCAGCTTTCACTTCCTTTCTGGGAACTCCTCCCAGCCCCAGAGCACTGTGGGGGTGGAGTTCTGTCTCTCTCCTTGTGGCCATAGCAAGGCCTGGCAAAGGATGCATAATTGAGGGCACCCTTGCTACATAAAAGAGATTTTAATGCTAATAAATTAATGTTTTTACTTCATTCAGCAGATACCATTTTGGCAGCTTTAACAACATGTGTTTTATATTTTCCAAGTAAGAAGAATCTACAGGGCTTTACTATATAAAACATTTGCCTCATGTACTAGCACACATTGCTCTGTAAGAAATGGAAGAGAAACACTGATCTAAAGATAATTATCCATATACAGATAATGGGGTATATCCAGACCTACGTTCCCGTTCCGTTTTAACGCGTAGCGTATTTACACGCTCATATTTACTATGCACTCCCCTCTGCACTCCCTTCGGTCGGCCGTACTTTTGCCATATTACGCTTTCCAAACCTTACCTTAACTTTTCCAAGCGTAAATCCTTTGGGCTGTAATGACTGCATGTACGCACCCATACTGTACGATTTAAATGCTTCACCCCGCCCCCGAAGTGTAATTACGGGTGTCATATGGCTGGCATGCCCCTTAGTAGTTACACTCTTGATAGTACAATCACAACGGGGGGTTGTTAAAGACACACCTGCGCTAATAAAAAATTCCTGCAGCTTCACTCCAGACACTTAGTGGAATCCCTACCACACAAATTGAAATCAAACAACCAAAATCTTTTTGTCTGTTTGTGGAGCGCTAGAACAAAATCACCTAATTCGTTTAATAAATTAAATACACCTTCAATGGGAATATCATATGAGATACAGTATCAAATAAGTTCAATAATGTTTCCGTGTTACTCACAGACTCTGTTGTACCGTTAATGTTAAGATACAGTTTGTGGACACAGTCCCGCTGTAAATGTCAATTTTCTTAGAGAACTGTTCCATATAAAATTAAGTCTCTCTGCTGTAGTAGGATTTTATTTAAGGTCTTGAATCCAATCCGGATTAAGGATCCTGTTGTTCTTTATCAAGGCACACTTGTTTTTTTTATATTAGAGAAAGAGAAAAGGGCACATAATGCATTATCCTTCAACAATTATTTGCACAGAAAAAACACAATGATTTTACAGTCACATTTGATACAGTTCGGTAAAGCCGTGTACAGTTTTTATTATCATCTCTGATCCTCAGTCCTTTCCGTACATCAATAATATCTCTCTTGCCGTAATACTGTTTTTATTTTGGGTCTTGAATCCACTCCAGATTAAGAATCCTGTTGCTCTTTATCAAGGCACATTCGCTTTTTTTATTATTGTTATTTCATTTATTTAAATTTATTAAAGCCGTATATAGGTCTTTTTATCGTCTCTGATCCTCAGTCTGCGATCTTATAGGCTCATAGAAGGAAAAATCAGGGTAAAGACAAAAGGAGATACAGTCGTGTATTATCCTTTGATATATTTATTAGGTCAAAAAAGGGAAGGTATTGCACTCACATTTAGTAAGTTAAAACATGCATATATTAAATACTCAGGAGCACCTCCGATCATATGTTACCATCACCGTCCATCCTTAGGTTAGGCTAAGATACCCTGATCCAGTTTCAGGGCCGTTCATCGTCCCTCGATGTTACTAGTGGGAGCAGTTAGGTTCCAAGTTCGGAGTGCTCACAGCCATCGTCGCATTTCAATCCAATTGTGGATCTTTCTCAAGGCTATATGATCTACCTCTCTAGAGGGTGTATTTATTTAAATTCAGTCCAATCAGTGACTATTTCCTCGTCTGTCTCCTAATTAACCCTTTCTTACATAGCACTATGGAATGTAACAACGTTCAATTCTAACAATAGCAATGTAAAATATAGCAGCATACGGTAATATAATATACATTTTAAAATACATATATATCAATCTAATAAAAAAAAGCAGCAAACATTACACAGTGAAATAATTATTGTTAAAATAAATCACTTAACTATTTCTAAACACCATTTATATTCAGGAATCTTTTTATATTTCCTATATGAATTTTTACCTTTATAGATTTAAACTATATTAAAACTTATAAAAAAATATTTATTAATAAATAACAATATGGGATCCTAAACCTTCTTTCATAAAAAATACTTATTATTTTTTACATTCCTCATAAATATATAAATAGTTATTAAAATTGTTCAAATAGTGAATATTAAAATTATTCAAATTATAAAAACCACTTTAGCTCAAATTCTATATTTTCTTTAACTTTGTCTTTATTATGAGGTAAATTTTCCAATATTCAGTAGAAAAAACAAGGAAAAACAATAAACATTGAGGTAGTATTTTAACAATGTGGTCAACAGGAGATCAATGTAATAAAGAGGCAAGGAAAATTTTGGTGAGGAGGAGGCCTCCCACAGGGTGTAGTCCAGAAAGTATCTGGGGAGAGGGAGGCTATTTAGAATGTAGATGGTCTAATTGGGGAAGGAATAGGAGTGGGAGGACAGATTAGGGTGGCCGTGGGGTAAGAAAAGTGGGATAGGGAGGGAAGGGGGGTAATAGGTTAAGGGCTTCTAGTGTCTAGTTGTGGTAGCAGAGGAAGTAATGGAAGGAGGGAGGGTGGCTGACTAAAGCTGGGCGGGTGAATAGGCTGTGCCTCCAGCCAAGGGTGCCATAGAAGATAGAAGAGGTCATCCCGGTCATTTTCCATGCTTGCAACAAACAACAAAGGCAGTAAGGGCGAGCAGAGATTTCCAAGCTTTAGCCACTAGGCATTTAGCTGCTGCGAGGATGTGTGAAACAAGTTTTGCAGAATGTTTATCCACATCTGAGATAGGTAGACACAGAAGGAACGTCCAAGGATCCTTAGCAATTGGGAAGGTAAAGATAGAGTTTAGGAGGGAGCTTACTCTGTCCCAGAAGGAGGAAATCACTGGGCAGTGCCACCAAATAAGTATAAAGGTGCCGGGCTGACCGCAACCCCTCCAACACAGGGGGGAGGCGGCGGGGAACATCACAGAGAGTCTATGGGGGTTGGGATACCATCTGTAGAAGATTTTTTATGCATTTTCTTTCTCACTTTTATCTTGGTAGATATGGAGTATTTTGCTACCTGAGACCTGATAGTCTCCCAGGCATCCTCATCAGGGGGGGGGACTCAAATCTTGCTCCCACCAACTCTCGTGGGTGTCCTGAGCGCCAAGGAGGGAAGGGAGTAGAAGATTGTACAGTGTAGAGACCATGCCTTTAAGAAGGGGTGAGGAAAGGCAGAGAGACTCAAAAGGTGTAGGATTGGCTGAGATATGATTGACGGGGAGGGATTGGAGGAAATTGCGAATTTGAAGTTAGTGGAATGGGTTGCGTGGAAGATCTGGGAAGCGGGTGTAAAGGTCTGGGGGAGTAAGCCAATTATGATTGTGAGTTAGATCAGAGGGAAAGTGGATGCCTGCCTGACGCCATGGTCGGGAGAATTGCGGGGATTGGCCCGGAGGGAAGGCAGGGTTATCCCATAGTGGGGTGATTGGGGAGTAATTTTCATTCTCTGTTATTCTCTTCTGACAACTGTTCCATATGAATGAGGAGAATTGGGTTGTCGGGAGAGGGGAGACTAAAGATGTACGAGTTTGGCGGGGCAGGCCCCAGAGGGAGGACATAGACCTAGGAAAGCCGCCTTGAGGTCTGACCAGGATAGTGTACCTGAGGGTGCAAAGGAGGCAACAATCTGGCTAAGATGTGAGGCCCAGTAGTACGGTTTAAAATCTGGGAAGCCTCTACCTCCATTAGTTGTAGGCTGCTTAAGGAGAGAAAGTCGGGTGCGGGGAGATTTGTTGTTCCAAATAAATTTAGAGATGTCAGTCTGAAAGTGGGAAAAGACGGAAGTTGGAACTTTAACTGGGAGGGTTTGGAACAAATATAGGAGTTTAGGGAGCATATTCATTTTGACAGCGATGATCCTGCCCAGCCACAAAATGATAAGAGGTTTCCAGGCATGGAGGTCTGCTCGCAATTTGGAAAGAAGGGACGGGAAGTTAGCCCGAAATAGCGAGTCATAGGAGTCATTGATGAAGACCCCAAGGTACTTAATCTTACCACGGCAACATTTAAAGGTGAATTTGGAGGTGAGGATATTCCGTTCTTGGAGGGGTATATTGAGGAGGAGGGCTTCTGATTTAGCTAAGTTAATTTTGTAGTTAGATAGGCGGGCATATTCGTCAAGGAGCTGAAAACGATTAGGCATTGATATTAAGGGTTGAGTCAGGGTTAGGAGAATGTCATCGGCAAAAAGAGAGAGCTTACTTTCGAGGCCAGCAACCTTGATACCGTGGATGTTTGGGGTGTTGCGGATGTGGGCTGCAAGGGGCTCTATGACTAGGCAAAAATGAGGGGGGACAAGGGGAAGCCTTGGCGAGTGCCATTAGAGATTGATACAGAGTTTGTCAGAGTGCCATTAATCATCATTGGTTGGGAAGGTTGGGAATATAGAGCTAAGACGGCCTGGAGATACTCTCCAGAGATACCAAAATGCTGGAGGGTATGGGTCATAAAAAGCCAAAAGATCCTGTCAAATGCTTTCTCAGCATCGAGTGACAGGACAACACTTGGGAGGGAGTGGGAATTAGCTATATGGATGAGGTCAATTGTCCGTCTAGTGTTGTCCCTTGCCTGGTGACCCGGGATGAAGCCCACCTGGTCATTATGAATAAGAGACGGTAAAAGGGTATTAAGACGAGTGGCTAGGATTTTAGCGTAGATTTTAAGGTCCAAATTGAATAGGGAAATAGGTTGGTAACTAGTGCAGTTATGAGGGTCTTTTCCTTCCTTAGGGATGAGGGAGATGTGGGCTTCAAGGGAGATGGGTGACCAGGGGGCTCCACCCATGATCGCGTTAAACAGAGAATGGAGGTGGGGAGTAAGGGTGGAGGCAAATTATTTGAAGTAGGCCGCAGTGAAGCCATCCGGCCCCAGGGCCTTACCCTATTTTTAGTTTTAATAGCTTCCATGATTTCCTCTACAGTAATGAGGCGTTAAGGAACGTAGAGGCGGACAAGGTTAGTCGGGGGAGGTGGGCTTTATTATGGAAGTCTGTAATAAGGAGGGAGTGGGCTGTCACATCAATGGGGTCAGTAGGCCTAGGGAGGTTGTAGAGCTTAGAATAGAATGAGTGGAACTCCACTCGGATCAGTCGGGGATCATGGGTTAGGTGGCTGTCAGAGTTTCGGATTGCCAGCAGGTTGCGAGCAGAGATTTTGGCACATAATTTAGAGGCTAGTAGGTGGTCCGCCTTGTCTCCCTTTTCGTAGTACAGCTGGTTAAGCCATTGGAGTTTGTTAGCTGCCTGGTTAGACAAAAGGAGGTTGAGCTCCCCTCTAACCCTGGTCAGGTCAAAGAGTATGGATGGGTCTCTAGTAGACTTGTGGTGGGACTCTAGGTTTTGTAGAGTGGTCATAAGGCTAGTGATCTGTTGTAGTCTCTCTCTCTTTGCCCGGGAAGCAAGGGCAATGAGCTGCCCATGGATGACTGCCTTATGGGCATCTCAAATGGTCATGGGGAGACATCAGGGGTGGAATTAAGGTAAAAGTAAAGCGTTAAATTGTCACGGAGTTGTTGGGTAAAAGTGGCGTTGTGGAGGAGGGACTCGTTAATACGCCAGGTGGCTGAGGACGGTTTGAAAGCTAGACCAGAGAGGTCTGCCGCGATCGGTGCATGGTCCGACCAAGTACGGGGAAAGATAGTTGCTCCCTGGAATTTAAGGGTCAGGTCGTGGCTGAGCAGGATCATGTCAATACGTGAGTAAGAATTAAAGGTGTGGGAGTAAAAGGTGTAGTCTTTAGCGAGAGGCTCTCGAACACGCCAGGAATCGAAAAGATTATGGAGTTTGAGAAAGGCTTGTAGGACTTTGGAGTTACGAGTTACGAGCACTGTCAGTAGTCACCAGATGCGGGAATCGGCTCCCGAAGCAGAGATTCTGCAGAGAGGTAAGAGGGAAACAGAGAACCTCCTCCGAGGACAGCCAGAGCCAGCTCCCGGACAGAGGACCAATCCAGCCCCCGCAAGAAGAGCTACAGCAGGTATCGGGGAGCCGGGACAGCAGGCAGGAAGGAGCCCTCAGACTTCACGCAGCAGGACCACAGGAGAAGGCTGGGAGCGCAACGGTGATGGCCAGAACACCAGTAGTCGGCTGGGGCATCCAGATGTGTTGAGGATTGCTCACCGGGGGTTTTAGGTGTCGCTGCAGGATCCGGATTCGGGAGACAGGTGCCGCTGCAGGGTCCGGATTCTTCCCGCCGGGGCAGACAGTCTCCAGCCAGTAGCAGGTGCCGGGTCCCAGGAACAAGTGAGGCAAAGTCTCTTTTTTGTATGCTGCCACAGCAGGGGCCTGAAAGCCAGGGTGAGATTGCGATGGTTGGTCCGGGTGGCAAGAACAGAACCTGGGGTCCTCCCCCGGGGAAAGTGGAGGTGGGGGGCCAAAGGCCCAGCGCGGTTCACCACGCGGTGAGGCCGCAATCCCCAGGGAGCGCAACTATGCAGCTCTCAGGGGCTAAGGAAACCACCGGACTCCGAACAGGGACAGCAGGAAGGGTACAGGACTTGGTTAGGTCACCAAGGATGCAGGAAAAATGGGCAAAATTAGCCAGATATCCCAACTTTAGACGGAGCTCAGCTATCACACGTCTAACAAGGCTGAGAGTCAGGACATGCCCCCCAAATTCTATATTTTCTCTTTCTTCCAAGGAAATAATATTATAAAAAAACAGGTGTGCCTTGATAAAGAACAACAAGATCCTTAATCTGGAGTGAATTCAAGACCTTAAATAAAATCCTACTACGGCAGAGAGACTTTATTGATATACGGAACAGTTCTCTAAGTAAATTGACATTGTCCACACAAACTACACTCTTGATAGTAGTCTGGTACGTATGTTTAGAGTTACGTGCCATAACATCTGCCACGCACATGCGCAGTACCTGCAAAATAGCGTTTTTACGTCTCCATCAGGCGTCAATCCGCATGATAACGCTGGATCTGGGCCAATGAATGTACCATTAATGGATTCACAATGCATTAGTGAATATAAAAAAATTGAATTTCTACATTATTTACCAAAATAAACTTGTTACCTGTTTTATTTTATTCTCCTTTTCATATTTCTCTTTTTTGGAAATTGACAAATATTTTCTTAAATGACAGAAGTAGTAAGGACTCTATACTTTCCATCAAATTCTTTTTGACAGGTTCTACGCTCCTTTTATTTCCTTTAATTTCCCTTCCCATTTTTTGATACCCCTTTATTTCACCCCCCCCCCCTTTTTTATATAATTTTATATCTTTTTTGACATCCCTTTATTTTTTTTAATATAATTTTATTTCACACCCCCTTTTTGATATCTTTTAATTTCACGTCCCTTTTTGACGCATCAATTTTATTGATAAGGTTATTAATAAAATATGGCTGTATCAGGTTTTAATTCTTTTATTTTTTCTGGTACCACGCTTTTTTATGACCTTTATTATTATTATCATTAAAATATGACCACATCATAAGTGCTAATATGTATCTTCTTTATTTGCATCATGCATTATTTTTTTTCTCTCAGGGCATGACCCGGCATGTGTATTAAAGTATTCTGTACAAGTGACTTTTAACCTACATGATAGCTGTATGACTTAGTGATGATAGATGATTGGTTAATAACAATAAAACCTTATTGCATTAGATAAAACATACACAATAAAAACAAAACAAAATGTAAATCAAAAATGTTTTTATTGAAATCTAAAAGAATAAATGTACAATACAAATATAAACATGCTGAAAATTATAACAATCACAGTATTTATAATATACACATAAGGAAATAATAAATCCATCAATAAAACATAATTACAAGTATTACATGATTAAAACAAGAATTAAAACAATATATAACAAATTACAAGCATTATTAAACAAATAGTCCAATTTTTTTTACAGACTCAACCACTAAGATTGTTGAATTAGATTGGTTGTTCTTTTCTGTTTGGTGTGGTTAGTGAACCGCTGAAGATGTGGTATTGTTTTCTATTATGAGTTTGTTGTAAAACAGGAGATGATGATGTATTATCCGTAGTCTCAAACGATTGTGTTTTTAAAAAATCTAGGTAACCTCTGTTTGTCACATTATCAACTACTGTGGATGGTATATTTAATGCAGCCATAGCATGCATGAATTCTTCCCACCCCTGTGGCGTCTTACGGCCTGACACACAATGGTTTTGTGTGACATTGCGCACTAAATCCAGTATGTTGGAGCCGGGTACAACACAATTTTTATAAACTAACTCGCCTTTAGCATTCCAGGTTAAAATGTCTTTAGAGTGTACCATTTTATTGAAAAGTAATTCACAATTTCTCCTAAAACAATCATTAACATTGTTTAACACCTCATGATAAATTGTATCCATTTCAACAGGTTCTTCGTGGGGTTTTGTTTCATGAGATGTTGGTGTTTCAGGTAATAAAAGTGTCAGTGATGACAGTTCTCTATCAGCCTGTTTATTTAGCATCAGATATCTCTGTAATACGGCTGTGTAGCGTTTAGCCTTGTCATATTCTGATAAAGTGTTATTCTGTGAGATGTTTGTGATGTCTACATCTAGATGCTGCGTAGCAGTTTTACGGATATCTTCATTAACAGGGTTGCTGGTATGTAAGCGATCTATTTGTTGTTTAGGCACTGAGTACATTTTCTTAGCATAATCCATTAGTGATTAGTGAAAAGTCTTGTTATTAATGGAATAGCAAAATCTACCAGTGACCCGATGAAACCACCAGACTGCTTCTCTAGGGTCTTCTTATTACCAATGGAACATTTCTTGTTGCAGAGAGTTTTTATAAGATCATGCTTCTTTTTGAGAAAGCCAAGTTGTTGTGGTGACAACGGTATTTTGCCTTTAAGCGTATTGAGCGCTATCTCACATATAGCTGTAATCAACTCATTTGACGCTGTGGATAAAATAATATTTCTCTGTGTCGGTGATGCATTAATTAGCATCTTTAAAAATTACCCAGTTTCTACGGAGCCTGGAAGACATCTCCACACCTGACGCCGTCAAATATAATGACTATTTGTCACAGAACTAGCGCTTTTTAGTGGGATTTTTTTAAAGACATAAGTGGCTGGCAGTTCAGGAGGGAAGAGACTCGTATGTAAGCGGTACTTATCGGGTGGATCTTAAATCAACCATGTCCAGAGCTTAAGCAAAGCGGAATTCTGCACGCAGATTACTGGTCCTTATCAGTGATAGGTGGTACCCACAGACTTGTTCGGGTGAGAGATTGAATGCAAATATTGTGTAACCAGATAAAAACTCATCACGATCAATCAGTATACCGGTGTCTGATTTCTCTTTATTTGTAACATATATTCACGTACTGCATTTCCTTGTTCAAAATCAGGCTTGGCTGGGTATGGCGTACCGTCCAGGAAAAGTGATTCAAAGTTCATGTTCTTATGTTTAAAACGTAGTGGGTTTCGGTCGTAGCTACCCAAAAATGCCTCGTTATCAACAAATGCCACTATAACAGTTTTAGGCACTTGACCTAAAAACACATTTTCCAGGTTAAACCACGCCTGCCCGCTGGTACGCTATAAATCTTCATACCAACACCGGCAATAGCGTATTTTGCATTGCCATTTAACAAACCTTGAGCATGACCTATTCTTACAGCCGATGTCCCTGTTTGACAAACAGCGATGCTGTGGCAATCTGTATCTTACAAGCATCAGCTTCAGCAGACAGTAAACAGAATGGGGTAGATCCAGAACTACGTTTGCCGTACATTTATTCACGTAGCGTATTTTTGTGTGCGTATATTCTATACACTCCCCTAGTGACACCCCTTGAACATACGTATTTTGTCAAAATACGCTTTCCAAACCCTACCTTAACTTTTGCCAATGTAACCGCAGTGATACGCACACATACGTATGGGCAACACGAATTTACGCAGCTAAGCACGCCCATACTGTACACTTTAAATACAAACCCCCGCCTACTTAACGTATTTCAGACGTATTTTGGACTCACGTAAAATTGGCACGCCCACACATAAGTATTTACGTGACACATACGTAAATAGCCCATCCATAAATTATGCTTCCGCAGTGCCATTCATAGGAACCCTGTATAACCAGTACTCTATTGTATATGTGATTGACAAGGCTGTATCTGTTTTCTGATGCAGCTGGTATTTATGAGAGCGACAGTCTATGTGACCATTGCTTGTGGGGGGCAGAGTGATTATCCTGGGAAGATTTCCATGTGCTATCGTGTTTGCGTGTATGTGCTTAATGTGGCCCTGGGGGTTTATAGGAGTACATCCTACCTCTGGAAGGGAGAGGTTCCTTCAAACTCCCAGAATATTTGCTACAGACAACCACTGTGGAAGATGGAATCACACTGGGCAGAGGCAAGGTGTAAATAATGCCATGAAATAAGCCACCACACAATCAAAACAAAGACACTCACTCCCAAACCACTCACTGCAGTCACACAGAAAGGATGGAAAAACTGCAACAAGAAAGAGGAGAATGGATTTACAGAGCACAGAGCAACAAACTGGGAGGCAAGGAACATGATACAAAGGGAGATATAGAATGCTAAGGCAGGATATACTGGGAGGCAAGGAACATTGAGGCAGGATTTACACAAGGGCTGGACAAGAGGAGCAAGGACACTCACAGCAAAACAAAATTGGTTGGTCAACAGACCTCCCACCTACTATAATGATTGACTACTAGGCAACAACCAAGGACACCATAAATATGCATAGAAGGGAGCAAACGCCCAATGGGGAAGCGGTGGGTGGCGCTTCCAAATGGCTAATTTGCATACCTTCACATGTACATGGAGAATGGCAAGGACAAGTTAAGGCTTACATAATGTTATTACAGCAAGTAACAGGTTGTGACCAAATATACTGTAATAGCTCCCAGCTTTTATTTATTTTTAAGGAATTAGAGCTGTTCCTTTATCTCTGAATATGCCTTTGTTTACAACAATAATGCCAATACAACTGTCACTACACATTTTGACAATAAACATTTTTATATTAGTAGCGCAGCAATGAGAATATTTTTATTTTATTTTATATGTGCAATATGGATGTTTTAAAAATTTGAGAAATAAAAGTTTTTAACATATTGGTATAGGAATCCTGTCCCCTAACAATGAATGCCTTATATGTCCCACACATTTTGGCTGGACAAATTTTGTACCTGCTGAAATTTTGTAACTTGCGACATTTTGTACCTGCAGATATTTTGAATGTTGAGGTTTTGTACCTGCCAACATTTTAAATGTTGACAAAACAACTAATGCTGTTTATGATGATGGACAGAACTGTGTTT
>WWET01005682.1:20811-31619 GCA_011038615.1 Limnodynastes dumerilii
AAAAATAAGCAATCTATGGTCATGACCATAGATTGTTTATTCCTATTGGGAAGTCTCTGCTTTCCTCAAAACGTAGCACCTCTTGTTTTTCACTACTTAAACTGATATATTATGTTTTTTGGTTTTTTGAAATAGATACGTGATATTGATCTTTAAATGGCAGAAAATTTTGTTGAATGTGGCACAAAGAGCTTTTCAAAGGAAGAAATCAGAAACATACTTTTTACGGATACTGATACATTGGCATTTGATAAGGACTATGCATTGGAGGTGTATTATGATACATTGCGATTAAAGAAACGGCTTATAGAATTACAGCTACATGGACTTACTCTCTCTCAATATGTCAAAGAACAGCTTATACCAAAGGGGTTTCAAATTAAAAATCAGCCCACAATAGGTCGCAATGACAAATGTTCTGTAAACAATGGTGCCAAATTTTAAACAAGTGTTCGCTGGATTTAGTCACTTTAGTGATTGAACGTGTAAATACGGATATTATTAAAAACAGAAATTGAAACTGTTGAAAAAGAGAAATGTATAATATTGTCAACTGATAAGTCGGAGAACTGGCATACTAAGTAAAAAAATTCACTTTTGACTTTTGAAACTGAGTTACTCTCTTTTAAAAAAATCTAAATACCGAAAAGTTAAGGAAGACTACAGAGAGGGAAAAGTATATTATTGGACTTTAAATAATATTGTTTACCAGAAATGTTTTCCACCAAGATATCAGAGAAATACTCAAGTAAATAAATCATTCACAGACATTGATTCTGCAACGTCACAAAGTGACTCTGAGAGTGGCTCACAGGATAAGGTCTCAAAGAAGAATTTTTTTGGTGGGGAAGGCAAACACACGCAGTTTTGTAAAGAAAAAAGTACAAGACGGGGCGGGCGGAAACATAAATAGCGGCTCCAACACCAGTCGCAAGAAACAGTGATTTTCAAATTATCTTTGTATATACCAAATACTGCAGAGATGTGTGTCCTTTCCAAAGGACTTTCCTTTGTGTCCACCCATAGCCCAGATACTTTTCATCTTGAGATAGAACTATTTAGATTCAAGAGGCAATTGAAGCTTAGAGATTTTTTTAGGAATTTGGAGGATAATAAATCACCAGCTCTATTTAAAAAGAAGTCATCTTTTGATCCGCCGATAACTAATGCCTCAATAGATGTATTTATACGGTTGGTCAAACGCGACATGTTGGTACAGTGTCCAAAGGGCCGCATAAAATATTATAATTTGACAATGGAGGAACGTAAGGCCATTCTATCTTAACAAAAGAATGACAAGATAATTATTACTCCTGCAGATAAAGGGGGCTCTATAGTTCTACTCAAGAGATATGTATATCAAAGAGGTATTAAGACAGCTATCAGACCCTGAATGTTATCAGGTATTGACACATGACCTACCAGCTTGTTTAAAAATTAATTAGATTCGTATCTTGATGAAGCAGTGATTAAGGGTTGGCTAGAGAGATTTGTCGTTTTTTGAAGCATTACTGCGCTAATTTATGTGTTACCAAAGGTGCACAAGTCACTCAAGGATCCACCAGGGAGGCCAATTATTTCCTCCCGTGGATCCTTGAGTCAACCTGTGGCCCAATATTTAGATTATCATCTACAACCCCTGGTGTTACATTCTGACAGCTACATTAAAGATTCTACAGATTTTCTTTGTAAATTGTATAAGATGAATCATTTGGCCCAATCATGTATACTGGTGACTATGGATATCACCAGTTTATATATGAATATCAGCCACCAGGCAGGATTAAAAGCCATACGCGACCTCATCGCTGTCTCCCCCCATTATGGAGGACCCCCAGTTGATATTTTTATGTTTCTTTTGGCGTTTGTTTTAACAAAAAATTATTTTCTATTTCAGTTTGTTTATTACCTTCAGAAACAAGGGACAGCGATGGGGTCAAATATGGCACCCGCGTATGCAAATCTATACATGTTAGATTATGAGAACAAATATATTCTGAATGACCCATTGTATTCTAAATACATAACTTTTTTTGTTCGTTTTTTAGATGATATTTTCCTTTTATGGTCAGGATCATCTATTGAACTGCTAGAATTTGTTGATAAATTAAACAAGCTGGAACAAACCCAGAAAATGAATGTGTAGATTATAACTGGTACCACTTAAAAATATCTTATCTGAAAAAGCTGTAAAGTATCTACAAATAACAGAAGGTATTCAGCTTATAACTTCTGAAAGGTGAGTGGGGTACAATTAGGCAGGAGGTGACACACTCTGGTAACTCCAACATCCATCCTGGAGGCCAGTAATCTGGATTGCAGGCCTGGAGGAACGTCTAATTTCCCCATGTTACGGTTGTGTCTTACCAGGGCAAGGAGTCTAAATAGGAGCTTGGTCTTCAAGAGATCCCTTAATCATTGGGTTAGGTTCTCTGCTGATTCCTAGAAGCTCACGTTCCCTGGATGCTACTGCTGACTGATGAAGAATGGCATAGAGGAGATACCCACAGTGTGAAAAATAGGCAAGGTGGAAAATGCCAGAGAGGATAAATTACATTAAACAGAGACAAGAGCTCCAAACCAAGGCAAACCACAGTCACACAACCACAAAAGAGAAGAAGGCAGGAACACAGGAATGGATAAGGACAATGGAGGAGGCAAGGAGATGGAGCAGGAGAGCCTGGAGAACCCAGGGACAATGAGGGAGAGGGCACATGCAGGGGAAGCCAAACGCTATTCTTATAAAGAGGGTACTAGCAATGTTCCTTCCCTTAAGGTGGGTTTGCAACTGACTGATCCATGGAGATTATTACATCCCACTGACCGATCATACACGTTCTGCTCAGGAGTTTACAGAACTCTATCTAGGATAGACTATCTGTTTGTATCTGACCCACTAATCTCTCAGATACTCTGCATGACATATTGGTCTCAGATCATGTGCCTATATTGATAGAACTAAATCTACCAGACCCACAAATGACATTACTTCAATGGCGCTTCATTTGTTTCGGAGATTTATATGGAATGGAAAAAGGGCTAAAATCAGTCTTAAAAAACGAAAGCAACCAAAAACTAATGGATGAATCAATTTACCAGATGTTACACAATACAGCCATGCAGCGCATTTGTGTTATATCAAGGATTGGCTGCATGGGGAAGACAATTATGCATATTCAACGGTGGAACGTGGCTTTTTGCCCCACGGTTCACTGGTGGCTTTCCTACATTGTAGGGACCAGGAGATCACCTTGAACATGAAAGAGAATCCTCTATTGTGGTCAATGAGGAAGGTTTGGCTTCTCCTTAGGCATAAATATGGTTTACACTTACACAAAACAATACATCTTCCATTATTACATAACACTGAATTTCTATCTGATGGCATTTCTTCAGGTGCGTCATTATATTACTGAGGTAATTAAAGAATTTAAAACTGAGGACTGGGGAAATCCACTAGATACGATCTTGTCACTCCCTGTGCCCAAAAAAAGAGCTCTGTCGACTCACTATACTATTTTGAGATATTTTATTAATTATGAAGATATGAGCTCGGGATTGGCGCATTGGAGAGATAAGATTCCGGCACTGACCACCGAGCGTGTGTTGAAGGCCTTCATAACTTCTTGTAAACTATTACCAGCTAACACTTACATAGAGCTCTTACTTAATGTTTACCACTATTCCTACCTGTCACCCTTAAAAAGGTACCAAATGGGACTTTCACCCAGTCATAATTGTATAAGATGTAACACTGCAGAAGCAGACTTATACCACTGCTTCTTGGAATCCCCAATAATTAGAAGGTTTTGGCTCTCGATTCACAGATATGCAACTAATAGCCTGGTAAACTATGTTCCTTTTGATCCTCAATGGGCAGTGCTGGGAGTGATGCCTGAAGGGCAGCGGATATGGTCGGGAGGAAGGAAATGAATGATTGCATTAAGTGCAGCAGCATGCAAGGCTATACTCCAAGTTTGGTTGAGCCCTCGGGCTCCATCCTTCTCATTATTTAAAAGTAAATTACATCATATATTCCAGATGGGCTGGCTTGAAGCCTCGTTGGACAAAGAACTTTGGACAGAAAAATTATTTTCCTCTTTGAAAAGCTATTTTGATACACTAGAACTACAATTATATAATACATTTCATTACACTACTTGGTATTTGCTATGTGAAGTAGAAAGTGATCCCCCAATTTATTTGTAATGTATCTTATTAGAGAGAACAAATAAAAACTACTAGGGTAATGGAGGAGGGGAGTGGATATACACTTGACGATTGTCACGTTCAAAAGAAGTTTGGGGTTGGTTCCGGGTTCCAAGGATTGAGACAACTGAGATGGTGTGAAGTGGAAGTGAGCCGGTTTAATTGGAGATGAGCGCATACAGACAATAATGTGAAATAATGGTAAAGAGTCCTTGAAGAATGGATCACAGAGGAGCCAATGGGTAGAATGGGTACTGGTGATGAAACAGTTTGTGGGTAGCGGCTTGTAGTGATAAGAGTGGTGAGGGAGTCTGAGTGGGATTGAACGGAGTCCGGGTTTGGATGACTGTAAGGTGGGGGTCAGCAGGACTGGAGTCAGCGGGACCGGAGGCAGCGGGACCGGAGTCAGCAGGGTTGAACCAACTGGACCACAGGACTGGACCTTAGGACTGAACCTCAGGACGGAACCTCAGAACTGGACCGCAGGACTGGACCACTGGACTGGACCACTGGACTGGACCGCAGGACCGGACCGCTGGACTGGACCACTGGACTGGACCACTGGACTGGACCACAGGACTGGACCACAGGACTGGGCAAGACTGGATACCGCAATAGCAAGATCAGGAGTACCAGGCACCTAGGAGATCTAGCTGTTCTGGCAATGGAGACAGGGCTTGCAGCGTTTAAATAGTGGGCCCTGCGCACTGATTGGCTGGAGGACCAGAGAGCAAGAATCCTATTGGTGGGCGGCTGTCACGTACGCATTCCAAGATGGAGGCGCCCACTGACCGGAGCACCGCCGCACTTCCCGGCAGGAGCCACGAGGAGGACGCCGAAGCCAGAAGACATGGTGAGTAGTGGAGTCTGTCACTGTAATAGTGGCAGACTCCGTGAGCTTGCAGCAGCAGCCTGCCGGGGACTGGCGGGCACCTCAGAACGGCCGCGAGGAGACAGCCACCACTGGATTGCAGAGTGGGTAAGTGCGGCATCTGCCGCGATATGTGATAGTACCCCCCTCTTTACGGGTGGCCTCCGGAAGCCTAATCAAGGTTTTGGACTTGGCAAGAAATTTTTTCACCAATCTAGGTGCATTGACGTCAGCAGCGCAGATCCAAGCACGCTCTTCAGGACCAAACCCTTTCCAATCCACTAGATATTCTTTATGCCGAATCCTAGAATCCACAATTTCCTGGATCTCGAATTCTGTGAGCCTGAGATTTTGAGTGGTTTCTTGATGGACGAGGAGAATCTGTTGAGGATCAAAGGTTTAAGCAAGGAAATATGGAAGGAGTTTGGAACCTTTAGATAGGAAGGCAACTCCAGTTGATAGGCCACGGGATTAATGACCTTGCTAATTTTATATGGTCCGATGAATCTTGGAGCAAATTTCATGGATGGAACTTTTAATTGTAGATTCTTGGATGATAGCCATACTCGATCCCCGGGTTGGAGGGAAGGTATGGCTCTTTTCTTGCGGTCCGCATGGAGTTTGTATCTCCTGGATGTTTTTAATAAGGCTGATCTTCCTTTTTTACAGATTTGTGCGAATTATTTTAATGAAAGGACTGAGGCAGGTACTGTTTCAGTGGGGAGTAACGAGAATGGTGGTATTCTGGGTTGACGTCCGTAAACAACTTTGAATGGTGTTTCACCCAAGGATTCGTGATAGTGATAATTGTGAGAAAATTCTGCATATGGCAGAAGATCCACCCAATTATCTTGTGAGGATGAAACATAGAGCCAGATAAATGTTTTAAAAGTCTTGATTGACTCGTTCCGTCTGACCATTGGTCTGGGGGTGATATGCTGTTGAGAATTTCAGGTCAACCTGGAGACTCTTGCAGAGGGCTCGCCAAAACCGGGCGGTGAACTGTACTGCCCTGTCTGACACAATTTCTTCCGGACAGCCGTGGAGACGAAAGATTTCGGAAATGAAGAGCTGTGCCAAGGTTGGTGCAGAGGGTCGTCCTTTGAGCGGGACAAAATGGGCTATTTTGGAGAATCGATCCATGATGACCCAAATGGTGTTAAACTGTCCGCTAGCTGGTAAATCTGTGATAAAGTCCATTGACACATGCCTCCATGGAGACTTGGGTACAGGAAGAGATTGCAATGCTCCCAGTAGTGGTTTTCGAGGAGATTTATGCTGTGCACAGTGGGAGCATGCATTAATGAATGCCTTCACGTCCTCTCGCAGAGTTGACCACCAGTAGCACTGTGAAATGAAGGCGAGAGTCTTGGTAATACCGGCATGACCAGCGAATCGGGAGCAGTGAGCCCAAGATAAGAGTTTTTTCCTGAGTTTGGGAGCCACGAAAATTTTCCCTATTGGGATGATTTGCATGTTTGAAAGCATAATGGGATCAAGAATGAGACGATCCTCGTCTGTGTCATCTGAACTGAATTGTCTGGATAGTGCATCTGCTTTGATGTTTTTAATGCCAGGACAGAAGCGGAGTTGCAGAATAAATCGAGAGAAGAACAGAGACCAGCGGGCTTGACGTGGGTTCACGCATTGAGCAGTTTTGAAGTACAGCAGATTCTTGTGATCCATAAAAACGATGATAGGGTGAATTGCTTTCTTCTAGGAGGTATCTCCATTCTTGAAAGGCTAGTTTCACAGCAAGCAGTTCTTTTTCACCGATGGTGTCATTTTTTTCTGCTGGAAGAAATCTTTTTGAAAAGAAACCGCAAGGATGAGTCTGACCGTCAGAAAATTTTTGAGACAATACGGCTCTGACTCCTTCAGATGATGCATTAACTTCAAGAATGAATGGAAGAGTGGTGTCCGGTTGTCTGAGAATCGGGGCAGAGATGACTGCTTCCTTTAGGCGATGGAATGCTTGAGTGCTGGAGACGGGCCATTTCGCAGGATTGGATCCTTTACGGGTCAAGGAGGTGATGGGTGAAATGATTGTAGAATAGTGCTGGATCAAGCGACGGTAAAAATGGGCAAATCCAATAAATCTTTGGGTACTTTTAAGAGTGGTAGGTTGCGGCCATTTGGATATGAGTCCCTGAAAGGATAAAGCCAAGAAAGGGAATGCTATCGGTTTCAAAGATGCATTTTTCTAGCTTGCAGTAAAGCTGATTTTCTCGCAGACGAGACAGAACCTCCTTGACGGTCCAACGATGAGTAGCCAAATCTTTGGAAAATATTAGTATATCATCAAGATACACTACCACTGATGTGTTCAACAAATCCCTGAAGATCTCATTCACAAATCCTTGGAAGACTGCGGGGCATTGCTGAGACTGAAGGGCATTACCAGATACTCGTAATGCTCATCACAAGTGTTAAAAGCTGTCTTCCATTCATCCCCGCTTCGAATGCGAATCAGATTGTACGCCCCCCTGAGGTCTAATTTTGTGAAAACTGTAGATCCTTTAATCCGATCGAACATCTCTGGAATCAAAGGTAACGGATACCGGTTTTTAATAGTGATGGCGTTCAACCCCCGGTAATCAATGCATGGACGAAGACCCCCGTCTTTCTTTTTCACAAAAAAAACCCGGCCGGCCCCGGCAGGAGAGGAGAAAGGACGGATGAAGATTTTCTCGAATGTATTCGATCATGGCTTGAGTTTCAGGTAATGACAAGGGGTATGTTCTTCCTCGAGGAGGTGACGTTCCGGGCATTAGATCAATGGGACAGTCCCAAGGGCGATGTGGTGGAAGGATCTCTGCTGACTGTTTGCTGAAGACATCAGTAAATTCGTGGTAATGTTTTGGCAGTCCAGGCGGTGACGTGGTCTTGACTAAACAAAGAGGTTTTACTGAGGACAGACAGTGTTTAAAGCAATATCCGCTCCAGAGGACAATCTCTGATGAGCACCAATCTACATACGGATTGTGCTGTTGAAGCCATGGTAAACCAAGAATAACTGGAAAGGTAGTCTTGGGTAGTACAAGGAACTGGATGGTTTCTCTGTGAAGAATCCCTGTCTGAAGTTGAAGTTGGCAGGTCTGATGAGTGATGGTACCGCCAGGAATCCGACTGCCATCTACGGCCGTGAGATAGGTAGGTACTGCAAGAGACTTGGTAGGAATTTTTTATGTTTCCACCGTGGTTTGAGAAATAAAATTTTCGGCTGCTCCAGAATCAAGAAGGGCTGTAAGATTGGTGGAGACAGAGTCCCGAATCAAGATGATGGGCAGAGTACAGTCTTTGACAACGGAGGAGCGAAGTGGCACTCCTAACTTACGCTCCTCAGATTCAGTTAGGAGCGCGCATTTCCCGGGCGCTTAGGACATTGTAGTCGCAGATGTCCGGGTTCTCCACAGTAGAAACAGAGGTTATCAGTGGTGCGTTTTTGACGTTCCTGGTCAGAAATGCGTGATTTACCCTACTGCATGGGTTCCTCCAATGGGGGTGGTGAATTTCTCGGACGAGTGAGTACAGGTGTCTTAGCCCGATAGGTTTCTCTTCTTTCAGAGGCCCTCTCTCGGTGATGGATGTCCACTCGTGTACAAACAGTGATGAGTTCATTCAGCGAGGTCGACAACTGAGAGGAGATGAGGTTGTCTTTGATGCGGTCGGATAGACAATGCCAAAATACCGAGACCAGCGCCTCCTCTCCCCAGGATAATTCTGATGCAAGAGTCTGGAATTGGACAACAGATTGCCCCACAGTCAGATCCTTCTGGTGTAGACGTAGGATGTAGGTGGCAGCGGAGGTAGACCTTCCAGGGGTGTCAAATATAACTCTGAAAGTCTCAAGGAAACTATCCAGATTGGACAGTATGGGGTCATTCTTTTCTAGAAGAGGGGAGACCCAATCCAGGGCTTGTCCGCTCAATAGGGAAATAATGTATGCCACCTTGATGCTATCAGAGGAAAAGTTCTCAGGCTGGAGCTTGAATTGTAACAGGCATAAATTCAAAAAACCTCGACAAAGTTTGGGTGACCCATCATACTTAGTGGGAGTAGACAGAGGTATGTGTGGTGTCCCAGTGGAAACTCCAGGTGAAGAAGCTGGGCTTTGGTGCATCACCGTATGTTGGAAGGCGCCCACTTGGTTAGCTAATTCGTGGAGGCATGACACCACTTGACCCATGGTTACTTCTTGTCTTTCAATTCTTGCGGCCATATCAGTAGCTGTTCCTTGGGGGTTTGCCCCGGTAGGATCCATCGGGCCAGACAACCTGTCACGTTCAAAGGAAGTTTGGGATCGGTTCCGGGTTCCAAGGATTGAGACAACTGAGATGATGTGAAGTGGAAGTGAGACGGTTTAATTGGAGATGAGCGCATACAGACAATAATGTAAAATAATGGTAAAGAGTCCTTGAAGAATGGATCATAGAGGAGCCAATGGGTAGCATGGGTACTGGTGATGAAACAGTTCTTGGGTAGCGGCTTGTAGTGATAAGAGTGGTGAGGGAGATGAGTCCAAGTGGGATTGAACGGAGTCCGGGTTTGGATGACTGTAAGGTGGGGGTCAGCAGGACTGGAGTCAGCGGGACCGGAGGCAGCGGGGCCGGAGGCAGCGGGATCGGGGTCAGCAGGGCTGAAGTCAGCAGGGTTGAACCAACTGGACTACAGGACTGGACCGCAGGACAGGACCGCAGGACTGGACCGCAGGACTGGATCACTGGACTGGACTGTTGGACTGGACCACAGGAACGGACCACTGGACTGGACCACAGGACTGGACCACTGGACTGGACCACAGGACTGGACCACTGGACTGGACCACAGGACTGGACCACAGGACTGGACCACAGGACTGGACCACAGGACTGGGCAAGACTGGATACCGCAATAGCAAGATCAGGAGTACCAGGCACCTAGGAGACCTAGTTGTTCTGGCAATGGAGACAGGGTTTGCAGCGTTTAAATAGTGCGCCCTGCGCACTGATTGGCTGAAGAGCCGGAGAGCAAGAATCCTATTGGTGGGCGGCTGTCTCGTGCGCATTCCAAGATGGCGGCGCCCACGGACCGGAGCACCGCCACGCTTCCCGCCAGGAGCCACAAGGAGGACGCCGAAGCCAGAAGACATGGTTAGTAGTGGAGTCTGTCACTGTAATAGTGGCAGACTCCGTGAGCTTGCAGCAGCAGCCTGACGAGCACTGGCGGTCACCTGAAGACGGCAGAGCGGGTAGGTGCGGCGTCTGCCGCAATATGTGACAACGATAATGTGGATTTATATTCTTTATATTGTATATCTTTGAACTGAAAATACATAACTATTCTTATGTTGCAAATATACATTGAATGATTATGCTAACTAATTGTATGTAATTGCATCCAAGAAACTGCATGTGAAAGGTTTTTTTTTATTCAACATGTACTCAATAAAGAAAAAAATATAAAAGAAAAAAGAGGGTATTTTCCTTGCACATCTTTATAGGCTAGGGCCCTGGCTGCTATGGAAACAGCCAGAACACTGTGAGGGAATGGGGGAGCGTGAGCCTGCCAGACAGTGCGACGGCACTCCCCCATGTACCTGGGAAAAAACCTTTATAAATTGGAAAGCACTCCCTCTCCATTCTCTGCTGAAAAGCATACATGTTTACTTCAGTTAGGGGTTCAATTATGCTGTACAAGACGTATCATCTCTTTCTTTTTTTTTTTTTTTTTTTTATTTTGTGTTATC
>WWET01005682.1:43048-56262 GCA_011038615.1 Limnodynastes dumerilii
ACCCCCCGGTTCCTACACCCCTGGAAGTGGTGGTCAGAGAGAGGAAAAGGAGAGATTGAGAAGTCAGTCAGAGTGCAGCGGTGGGTGAAGACTAGGTCAAGGGAATGGCCTGTGTGTGGGTAGGGGGGGTGGTTCATTGAGTCAGGCCAAAGGATGAGGAAATAGAAGTTTAGAGGTGCTGGAGTGGAGTGGGGGGTTATCATGTTGAAGTCACCTAAGATAATGGAAGGGAGGCACCAGAAGAGAGATAGTGGGTGAGCCAGGCAACAAAGTTCTCAAAGAACTGTGAACAAAGGCCTGGAGGCTGGTAAATGACAGCAACGCAGAGGTCTAGGGGGAGGAAAAGGCGGATGGACTGAACCTCGAAGGAAGAGAAGATGAGGGAGGGCTCAGGAGCGATAGTGCAGAAAGTGCAGGAGGGAGAGAGGAGCAAGCCGGCAACGCCACCATGACTAGGCCAGAGCAGCGGGTGAGGTGGTGTCAGTGGGGGAAATCCATGTTTCAGTGAGAGCTTGAAGGTTAAAGGTTAGAGATGAACAGATCATGTATGTGTGGGAGCTTGTTACAGATGGATCTTGTGTTCCAAAGAGCTCAGGAGAAGGGGATTGTGGGGAGAGAGGAAATGTGGATTAGGTTGGCAGGGTTGGATGAGTGTGGAGGGGGGAGAGGATTGGGGTGGGGGCAAGGGTGGTGTGTTAAGAAAGGAATGTGACAGGGTGAGTGGGAGGGAGTGATAAAGGGTGCAGGGTTCAGGATATGGGAGCTATAAGTTATGATGTGGGGGATGAGAAAGGATGTCTAACAGAGACGTCAAGGTAATAGATGTGGAGGGCACCTAGGCAGTAAGATATGGTGATGGGAAGTCAGTCAGAGTATAAATACAATAGGAGTGGTAGATAAATTAATAAACAAAAATACACACAGTAATAACAATGACAATAATGAAAAGTCTGGATGTAAATATGTGGTTACAACACTGACTAAGATATGTCTAAGATAAATAGATAAGATATAAGTTAAAGTAATGTGAATTAAACTAATAATAATATAATAAAACAAAATAAAAATAATAATGATTAATGGTAGCGTTATTATTTGTGCGCCTGTTTCTGTATTCTAACTCACCTGATTCTGTTTCAAACTCACTAAAGTTTGCAAGCTTCCGTTTAGGATGCAAACTACTACAATGAACATAAGGTACAATACATGTATATCAATATGAGATCTAGGGCCTGATTCAGAGATCCGGAACTAACGTATATTTAGGGTCGGATCGATTTTGCATCAACTGCGCATGCGTAGTAATAGTGCAATGCCATGTACGTTGAAGTTAAGGTCGGAAATGCCTTAAGGTCGGACTTGTGAATCGGCCGGAGTTTAATGCGACCCTAAGTGCGGCTGAAATATACGGACCTAAGGATTTGCATAGAAATGGGCGTGGGGAGGCATTTAGATGATGGAAAGTGGGCGCGCTTACAGAGTTAGGGCCCTAAATATACGCAACTAATACACATAGGGTCGGAAGTGAGTGCGGCCAGTTAGGGCAAGTCTATGAAGGTGGAAGTTTAGGTCCGGCCGGAGGTTGCGAGGGGAGTGACTGTATATTCTGGTGAGTGTAACCTATTCCGACCTGCCACTTAGATGCATATATTTGCGGCCCGATCGCCGACGGATCTCTGAATCAGGCCCCTAGAGTCTATGAAGATAAATCTGTTCTTGTCAATCTTCTTTTTCACTTTTGTGGGCAGGGAAAAAAGAAAATCATGTGTAATGTAAATCTAACAATATTAAACATCTTTCAAGCAATGCAACCTGTACGTCAAATAACTATTTTTTACAAAATATATATTAGCGACACAACCAGTTATGACATTTAAATACAATAACTTTTACAATATAAATACTTACATTGTTTTTTTGTTATGGAAGGCCCTTTGCCATAATTGCAAGATATGCCAGTTATATTCATGGATAGCAGTGATGAACCTCATGATCTTGCCTGTTTTGCTGTTGTTGGTGTAAAAAAGAAATAATATGAAGTTGTTTGTAATCTGTCTCCATTGATAAGTCTTTTAAAATGATGACATTATGCATGATATGTTAATGTTTATGATATAAATGGAAAATTGTAAATCTACATTTTATTTCTAAATTAGAAATACTAACAATACAACTTGTGCCATTCTCCTCCCACGTAGATCCATATTACAACATTACCAACAAATTTCTGCACATTTTCTTTGGGGTATATTAATAAAGACGATTTTGGCTGGAGATTATGAATCGTCAGCCATCGCCGCGATTTTTCCACAATTTTTTTTTTTTAAATCGTGGGATTCACTAATGGTGATTTTTAATCACCCGTGAGAAGCGTCACTTAAGCAAAGGGTAAATCGCTGTGCTTCTCTATTGAAAAACACAGCAATTTTCCCTTTAAAAAACAGCCGTCGCTGTGTGAAATTTAAAAAAAGCCAAGCGCAGCATGGTTGAAAGGCTTAGCCATGCTACGCTGATAGAACTACAAGGCTAAGCATTGCTTAGCCTTGTAGTAATATCAGCATCAGCATGGTAAGCCTTATAAACATGCTGCGCTGTGTGTGGTGTTTGTAAAAAAAACCAGTGTGCACAAAACAGACATTAGTACATTAATATATGTGTGTGTGTACAAAATAAACATTTAAACTGCCTAATAATGACCCCTAATGTGTGCACTTACCTTCGGTGGCCACTGTGTCTTATACTAAATGTGTATGAATGTATTGTGTGGTGTAGAAAAAGAATTAAAAAAATTGACACTCACCGTTTTGCTGTCATCATTCTTGGGACAAGTTGCTTGACAAGTTGAATCTTCTCCAGTTGCTTGTAGACTGTCCTCCGGTTGCTAGAAGTGGCATCTTCGGTCCTCTCTTCAGCTCCTCGGACTCTTCAGAACTTGACCCTATGACAGCCTCCTTCCTCTTCTTCCGCAGCGTTCCTAATGACCGTTCGGTCGCTAGAGGGCAGCCTTTTATAGAAATGATGACATAAGTTACATTAGGGGCTCTAGTGTTTCTGACGTCATCATTTCTATAAAAGGCTGCCCCCTAGTGACCGAATGGTCATTAGGAGCGCAGCAGAAGAAGAGGAAGGCCCCTGTCGCCGGGTCAAGTCCTGAAGAGTCAGAGAAGCTGAAGAAAGGACTGGAGATGCCACTTCTAGCAACCGGAGGACAGTCTACAAGCAAATGGAGAAGATTCAACTCGTCAAGCAACTCGTCCCAAGAATGATGACAGCAAAACAATGAATGTCAAATTATTTTAATATTTTTCTACACCACACAATACATTCATACACATTTAGTATAGGACACGTTAGGGGGCATTATTAGGCAGTTGTTTATTTTACACACACACACACACAAATATATTAATGTACTAATGTCTGTTTTGTGCATACTGTTTTTTTTACAAACACCACAGACAGCGCAGCATGTTTATAAGGCTTACCATGCTGACACTGATATTACTACAAGGCTAAGCAATGCTGAGCCTTGTAGTTCTATCAGCGTAGCATGGCTTAGCCTTTTAACCATGCTGCGCTGGGCTTTTACACACAGAAAAACACATGTCAAATAGATTGACATGTTTTTCAGGTTATATGTGAGGCGTTTTCATTGAAAGCACCCCACACAGCATGCACATGTTTTTTCAGTGATTTGCCGACGATCTAAAGGCGATTTAGACAAATTGCCTTTAGTGAATACGACGACCTGTATTTTTTGAGACCTTAGAGTTTGTTGATTAAATAAATAATAATAAAACACCCCATATATATCCTTACCTGTATGTATATGGTTGAGGTTATATAGGCGTTTATGTTTGCATATATGATGTACTTTTTATTGTTCACCAAAATTGGTTGGAACAATTTGTATATATATGTGTACATATCTATAGATGCATGCATACATGTGTACATACGTGTACATGTATATAAATCCCTTTATACATTTATGTTGAATTTTTTATTCATTTAATTTTTGTTTTTAATTATTATTTTTATTATTTTTATTATTTTTATATTTATATGTATTTTATTTATTTTCACTCTTTCATATAATTCCTTTTTTCTATATTGGATACATGCATTGTGTTCTTATCTGAATTTTGAAGAGACTGGCTTATTGCATAATTATATAATTATAATTACATTTAAATGTATCTATTTAGAGACAAGAAGATACTTGTAGTCTTTTTGTATCTGATTAGAAAAACTAATTCTTTCACAATTTTGTTACATCGTACTGACCGTATATTTTTATATCATGTGTTTTATATATGGTTATGTATTATAATGGCGATTCTGAGCTTAGAAATATTATATGTTTCCTATGTATATATTTATAATATAATTTTTTTTTTTTAAAGGTTTCTGATTACAGTATGTTTGTTTGTGCTCCAATAATATTATAGAACATTGAATATGCTTTAAAATAATGTTATTACATATGCCTACTAATGTAGGGAGAAAGGGTGTATATACACTCTTTAGATACAGACAAGATGATACCTTTTCTTTGGAGAGAGAAAAACATATGGTTAACAACATTGGAACAATGGTTAACTAATGGTTAATAAACACCTGTAATTAGCTAGAGGAGGACCAATATATCCCTTTAAAAAGGGCGCCAGTTCAAATTCATATATTCTGCTTGAAAAAGTCCCGTGAGTAGGGACGAAACGCGTCGCAGTATTCCCCTTACATCGACTGCAAAGTAACCTCCTTGATTGTTCTCCTGCTTCTATCCAAGTCGCTCTGATTGTGTCAACGCTTTTGCTAGTTGGACAATACAGCCGTGCATGCGGGGATGCCCGCTGCACCTTGTATCTCCTATTACGCTGGTGTGTGATTTCCACGGCAACCACGCTGTGCCTGGGATCATAGTGCCTCCTGCCTACCAACGACGTTGGTGTACATACCCTACGACCACTATCCACGTGGTGTCTGGGACAGTGAGTACCTATACACATATTATGGAGTATGAGGCTCCATTGACTTATTACGGACATTGTGTTCCAATCTGCTATGGCTAATTTTTCAGTCCACCAAACAACATCTATGTGGACTGCAACTCTTTATATTTACAAATAGAGCTTGGCTCCTATATACAAGTACTTTCTGATTTGAAGGCTACGATTGCCCAACGATTTATATACTGTGCCAAAATCACTCTTTGACTGTACAGTGGTCTATATAGACCTTATTTACTGGCAGAACCAGCCAAAGAAATATCTAATTCACACTATAGAATTACTGGGAAATATCCTAACCATAAGATGCCAGCCTAAGCCGTGCGGCGAGGAGACAAATTATTGTTGGAAGATTTAAAAATTATATATGTGTGGCTATATTGTATTGCATTTAGTGCTTATAATTAATTGACACATCTTGGGATGTTGACAGTTACCAATTGCAGTTGAGTGTTTATAATTGTTGTTCTTATGGTTTTATACCTTTTTTTTAATGAAATCATTCATCTTTTTTATATAAATATATAATAAATTTATGGTATTTTTATACATTTATGCTCAGATTCGCCATTGTATGACTTTGTACATCTTTTTGCCAGGGGGCGCGGCTATACTGTGATTTATGCTGTATTTTTTGCATGTTAAACATCTGGACGATTTTTGTCCCGCGATGTTTGGCAAGTCGAATTTGCTAAAGGCTAAAGTTTGCCTTTAGTGAATACAGTGATGGTTAGATCGCCTCCAAACTCCCGGGAGTTGAGGCGATTTGGCCAAACGCAAGCTTTCTAAATATACCCCTTTGAATTTAAACATCTATAGGTATAGCGTAATGGACTAAAGAGTTTCCCTCCCTTACTGTAGATAAGTTACTTAAGAGTCTCTTGTTCTCTGTGAAACATATTCAGAAATGTTTCTAAAAATCTATCACAGAATTGATATTGGTAGAGTATAAAAAGAATAAACACATAAATAATAGTACAAACTCACAAGAAATACTTTGTTTGCAGTTTAAGAATTGCCACTAGAGGGCCACATTGAACATCATTTCAGCATTTATTGAAGTAATGAGTAGTTAGATATATAATCTTAAGTTATTTACTAAATCACATTGGTAAGGAACAAACTTATAATGAAAGACAAGATTTATCATTAACACTGGATCCTCTTTTAAAATGAGAGGAATTCATTGGTATGATAAATGCAATTTTTTTTAAAGAATAAATAAGTCCTCATAATAATGACAAACCCACTGTCTCACTTCTTTGTCAAGAATCAAAATGGTGCCTGCTCTCTCTGCAGTAGCGTGCAGAAAGGGTATGTAAATCTATTCTAAGCCTCTCGGGATTATGGCTCTTCTTTAACTTTTCTTTATTAAAGCAAGATGTTCAAATTACAGGTAAAGAGACAGCCATCAACCACGTAATTAAACAGAAAAGTGAACATCAACAGGAATATCAAATAGTGTTATCATTTATTTGGAAAGGGGAAGGGGAGGGAGTCTCCAGGGAAAGATAACACTGATGGATTATGGTGAGAGGCAAGCATCAGACATAGGAGGCTCCCTGGGTTAAGGAAAGGGAGATAGGAAGGAGTAGGGTCGTCACTTGGAAGGAAGGGTTTTTAAAGGAGGGAAGGATGGGTAAATATAGGTAGTTCCTCATTTGTATTAGCAATTGAAGTGGGGGACAGGACAATTTACCTAAGATTAAAAGGAGGATTAGGCTGAGAGTCCAGCCAAGGGGACCAAACTAAATAAAAAAGATCATCACGATCATTAAGCTGATACGTGATTTTTTTTCCATGCTTGCAACGAACCAGACGAAGTCAGTGAGGGCCGACATATCTAGAGGTAATGGGGATTTCCATGATTTTGCTATAAGGCACTTAGCCGCTGAGAGTATATGGGATATGAGTTTTGTTAGATGTTTGTCAATGTCTGGGACAGGCAGACACAGAAGGAAGGTCCAGGGGTCCTTGAGGATTGGGAAAGAAATAGTATGATTTATGAGGGCTGACATTCTGTCCCAAAAAGCTGAAATGACCGGGCATGTCCACCAGATATGTATGAAGGTGCCAGGCTGCCCGTACTCTCTTCAGCACAAGGGGGAAGCCGCAGGGAACATCGCAGATAACCTATCAGGGGTATAGTACCATCTATAATAAATTTGTAAGCGTTTTCTTTAATCCTGGTAGATTTTGCTATTTGGGATCTGATGGTTTCCCAGGTATCCTCATCTGGGATAGGGCCTAGGTCACTCTCCCATCGGCTCTCGTGTGCATCTTGGGGGCCAAGCAAAGATGTCAGTAGCAGATTATAGAGAAAGGATATCATGCCCTTGTGGAGTGGTGAGGAAAGACACAGAGCTTCAAATTCAGATGGTCGGGCTGAGATGTGTTCGACAGGGAGAGAATAAAGGAAGTGTCGGATTTGAATGTACCAAAAAGGGTTGTGTGGGAGCCCAGGAAAATGTAGATAGAGATCTGGAGGGGTGAGCCAGGTGTGATCATAGACTAGGTCCGATGCAAAGCAAATCCCCGCCAGACGCCAGGAAGTTGAAAACCGAGGAGATCGACCAGTGGGGAATGCTGGGTTATCCCATATTGGGGTGAAGGGGGAATGAGGGTTGTCACCAACCAGTCTTCTCTTACAGCAGTTCCAGATAAAAGGGAGAACTGAGTAGTAGGGAGAGGGGAGACCATCGGTGTTCGGGTCTGGCGGGGAAGTTCCCATAAGCAGGACGTGGAAGTGACGCCTAGAAACATGGCCTCCAGATCAGCCCTGGGGGAGCAAAAGAGGCTACTATTTGGCTAAGCTGAGAGGCCCAATAATAAGCCTTTAAGTCGGGGGAAGCCTCTACCTCCGTTAGCCGTGGTTATTTGAGGAGAGGGAGGCGAGTGCGTGGGGGTTTATTATTCCAAACAAATTTGCTAAGGTCAGTTTGGAAGTGGGAAAAAACAGAAGGTGGAACCTTAACCGGGAGGGTCTGGATGAGGTAGAGGAGTTTGGGGAGAGTGTTCATTTTAATGGCAATGATCCTGCCCAGCCACGAGATAATGAGGGGTTTCCAAGTACGGAGATCAGCCCGCAGTTTACTAATGAGAGGAAGAAAATTTGCACTATAGAGAGATTCATACGAGTCGGTGATGTAAACCCCTAGGTATTTAATTTTTTTATGACACCATTTAAATGAGAATTTTGTGTAGGTGAAATAGATTGGGCATTGAAATTAAGGGCTGGGCTAGGGTGAAAAGAATCTCATCCACAAATAGGGACAATTTGTGGTCACGGTCAGTGATCGAAATACCATAAATGTCGGGGGAATTACGAATACGTGCCGCAAGGGGTTCTATTACCAGGGCAAAGATGAGAGGAGATAAGGGGCAACCCTGGCGGGTACCATTAGTTATTGTGATTGAATCCGTCAGGTTACCATTGATCATACTATTGGCCGAAGGGCAGGAGTAAAGGGCTAGGATTCCCTGAAGGAATTTTCCAGTGATGCCAAACTGTTAGAGTGTATGAGTCATGAAATGCTAAGAAACTCTGTCAAATGCTTTCTCAGCATCAAGGGATAGAACAATGCTAGGGAGGGATCGTGAGTTAGCTATATGTATGAGGTCAATAGTCCGTCTGGTGTTGTCTCTAGCTTGGCGGCCCGGGATGAAGCCCACCTGGTCATTGTGGATAAGGCGGGTAGCTAGGATCTTTGAGTACATTTTGGGGTCTACATTAAGGAGGGAAATGGGTCTATAGCTAGCACAGTTGTAGGGGGTATTTACCTTCTTTATGTTGTCGAAGTTGTCGACCAGGGGGGATCCATCCAGGACCGCATTGAAGAGTGTATGGAGATGAGGTGTGAATATAGCACTACATTTTTGAATATAGGCAGCAGTAAAGCCATCTGGCCCTGGTGCCTTACCTGCTTTTTGATTCTTAATGGCAGCAGTGACCTCGTCTATAGAGATGGGGGCGCTAAGTGAGTCAGCTGTGGAGGAGGTCAGTTTGGGGAGATGGGTTGTGTTGAGGAAGTCCTTAATGAGGGTGGAGTGGGAAATTGGATCTCTGGGTTTGGGCAGATTATAGAGTTTGGAGTAATAGGCATGAAATTCAGACCTAATTTGTTGAGGGTCATTGGTGAGATGTCCATCCGATTTCCGAACTGCCAGTAAGTTGCGAGCTGAGATTTTAGAGCGGAGTTTGGTCGCCAATAATCAATCAGCTTTATCCCCCTTTTCATAGTAGAGCTGGTTAAGCCACCTTAACTTGTTAGCTGCTTGGTTGGAGAATAAAAAATTCAGTTCTCCTCTCGCCCTGGTCAGTTCTGGGAGAAGGGTGGAGTCTCTAGTGGATTTATGGTGGGTCTCTAAGTCTTGTAGGGTTGATGTAAGCGCTGTTATTTTTTGTAGTCTGTCTCGTTTCGCACAGGATGTCAGGGCAATAAGCTGCCCTAGTATGACCGCTTTATGGGCATCCCACAGAGTCATTGGGGAAACGTCCAGGGTAGAATTAAGGTCAAAATAGTCTGAGAGGTTGGTCTGTAGCTGTTGGGTGAAGGTTACGTCATGTAAGAGGGACTCATTAATATGCCAAGTGGCTAGGGATGGTTTGAGAGCCAGACCTGAGAGGTCTGCAACAACCGAGGCATGGTCAGACCAGGTACGTGGAAAGATAAATACATCCCGAAGTTTGAGGGTTAGGTCGTGGCTGAGCAGGAGAGTAGAAGGTGTAATCTTTAGCTAGAGGTACGCCATGTGTCATACAAGTTGTGGAGTTTAAGAAATGCTTGTAGGGCTTTAGAATTACATGATTTGCTGGGAGATGGGGGAGAATGAGCTGTAGTAGACCAGTCCTGGGTGGGGAAAAGGGTAGAGTTAAAATCACCCGCAACAATGAGTTCCCCCCCGGCGATGGAGAGACATGAGGGAGCCCAGCTTACGGAAAAATTGGGGTTGCCCTTGATTAGGAGCATACATATTAACCAGTGTGCAGTGCAGAGGATGAGGAACCGACCCTCTGGGTCCCTGTGGACGTCCGCATGTTCAAAATTGAGGTATTTAGATATCAGAATAGCAACCCCCCATTTTTTCTGTCTGGCGTCACAAGCATGGAATGTAGCAGGAAATTTCTTTGTTCTAAGCTCTGGGTGCAAGGTTTTCAGGAAATGTGTTTCTTGTATAAAGGCTATATCAGCTTTAAGGGAGGTTAAAGAGGAAAGAAATTTGGATCACTTCAAGGGAGAGTTAAGCCCCTTAACGTTATAAGATATTATGCATAAGGCCATTGGTAGTATAGGTGAGAGAGATCAATAAGAGTATGTAGTTTCAGAAGTGTCAAGAGGGACGGGTAGGGGGATGAATGCGGGTGATGACCCTTTAGGGTTGGGGGGGAGGGGAGGAGGGCAGTGGCAGTACAAGGTGTGTTCGGCTGCCCTTGGTGCCAGTAATGGGAAGAAAACATCCTGAAAGGATGTGGGGTTAGGGATAACTGGCGAGGAGCCATGTGGCTCAGGGGGTAAAGGTCTGAACAAAGTGCAGAGGGACGAACGGGAAGTACTTTCAGCTGGCGTGGGTGTAAGGTAGCGATGAGAGAAGCAGGGAAAAGGGATGGCCTCCACAGGCATGTTAATTACACAGGGGGGACACTGTGGGGATAGGTAAAACATAGACATTGAACATATAACAAACTATAACGTATACACAGTACAAATAACGTATACACAGTACAAATGTTAGAAACTGTCTCTGTTGCTATAGATACGCATACAGGAAGAAAAACAAAAACAAGAAACAAAACAAGATTGCCTAAACTCAAGACCTCTGTAAGAGAAATCCTAAAACAATAAAGGATACAAGTCAGTCAAAAGTTCTATGTAGGGGTAAGGAAGTTGGATGCCAGAGTGGAGACCTGCACTTGGCTAAGATGGTGGTAGTCAGGGGTTAGCTGGATGATGCCTCGGGGTGCGAGGGTCTGGGAGGTGGTACTGAAGAAGATGAGGGTGAAGTGGTAGCTTGGTCTGGAGGAGTCAGCCCCAGACGGCGAAGTATGCCTTGTGCTTCATAGATATTTCTTGCTATCAGTTGTTGGTTCTGATGCCAAACCAGAAGGCGGAATGGGAAGCCCCAGCGATAACGAATGTTATTTGTAGAAAGGATGGAAGTGATGGGGTGAAATTCTCTTCTTTTAGCCAGGGTAGAGGGGGCTAGGTCCTGGAAGATCCTTCATACGAGATGTTTGGAGCTTGTCTGGCGCCTTTGAGAATTGCTTCTTTTGTTGCAAAGTAATGAAGACGTATGAGAGTATGACGTCTCGAGGCATTGCTGGATCCTGAGAGCGTGGACGAAGTGCTCTATGGGCAAGTTGGCCAAAAAGGCGTTTCAGGTAAGTTTCTAGCTAGGGAAGTTCAACCGCTTCTGGGACACCTCGAATGCGGAGGTTGTTGCGCCGTGCACGATTGTCAATATCTTCAAGATGTTCCTGCATGTCAGACATCTCATTGCACATGGAGAAGAGAAGGTTGTCTGTGGAGTGTTGAGACGCAACCACATCTTCCAGACGTCTCTAGACCTGATCCATCCTGTTGCCTAGGTCTGTAACGTCCGATTTAAGGGCATGGAGAGCAGCTTGTACATCATTATGGACTGAGGAGCGGAGCTCCTTCATCTCGGTGATCAAGTTGAGGAAGTCATTTCGTGTGACTGGCGCGTGGTCTTCGTCCTCAAAATCAGAATCGTCTGGGGAATGGGCAGGACTAGGATGGGAGGATGGATGATCTTGGGTCTTACCGGAGAAATAGTGGGGGAGACCCTTGGTGTGGCTCTTGTTCGAACGAGGCATTTTGAGAGGAGTCAGGGTGTCTGGTGCCAAATGCCCAGGTGGAGGTTGTAGATATAGGTACTGTAACAACAGTTGCAGGGAGAGACTGCAATATAGACTGATCATCAGCTGATGGCAGTTTTAGTTGAAGTATGAGTTAGGCGGAGTACCCGTTAGTCCCTTGCATGGGAGGAGGAGGCTAGCTAGATCATTAGGACCGCAAAAGTACCACTACAAAATGTGGTGTGCAGTTATATTCCAAAGGGGGCCTGCAGGGGGAACAGCAAGAGGTTTGCGGAATGCAGGAGCAGCAACTAAGGGGCTAAATAGGGCCTACTGCAATGTGGTAGCCAGGCATGCAGGTAGTATGTAGGCTGAAGGCAGGAGGGATGGCAGGGATGATGGCAGTGAGGTACACCTACCCCTCCAAGCACTGATACTTAACAGTGGAGCTGGATCCTGTTCCCTGAAGAGGGGCACTGCGTCCTCTGAGTGGCTGAGACAATAACAGTGGAGCTGGATCCTGATCCCTGGAGAGGGGCAATACGTCCTCTGAGTGGCTGTGACAAGGAGAGGACAGTCTGTATGCTGTCAGCGTCTGTAATCACAGCTAGGGTCAGAGGGAGATCCTGGCAGGTGGACAGCCTCTGTGCTAAGGGAGCAGGTTCTCAGTGCAGGCATAGGAGGGGGGAGGGTAAGTGCTGCGTGCCGCGTGTCGGGGCCCTCATGAGGGGACTCAGCGGTACAGAGAGGACTCAATATTCCGGGGTGACCCCGTGTATGTTGGCAGGCTGGTCCGTGAGGAGAAGGCAGGGAAGGAGGCAGCGGGAAACAGCGCGGCTGTGTCCGGCGGGAAGATAATGCAGGGATCCCACGTGTTGAGAGGCCACAGGCACCAGAGCAGCGCTGATGGCAAGTAGGACACCCACACACCGGTCTCCCGGACCCAGCAGGACAGCGGAGGCACTGGACACCGTCAGCCGGTGAGTAGGGAACGATTAGTGCGGGTATTTAACAGGAATAAGGCCGCAGGTCAGGGAGCTCCCAGAAACACGTCCACACCGGCTGGAAGTCAGGCCACACACCCCGATTTTGGCTCTTCTTATATCTGCCTCTTCATCCCTTCATACAGTTGTTCTGTCACCCTGGGACAGCAAATTTCACTGCATCAGCCTCCTTCAGCTTTCCTTCACTCTCTGTTGGCCTGGCTTTCAACTCTCCATGGCACAGCTTTAGCAAAAAGTTAAACATCCAATTACATAAATACACAGTAGGGCTGATCCACAGTTGGAGAGTAGGGAAAAGCAGGAGCAGGTAGGGCCGGTGCTAGCATGTCTGGTGCCCCCCTGTAAAAAATAAATTTGCGCCCTTCTCCCGTTATGTGTCTCCAG
>WWET01005682.1:75560-87676 GCA_011038615.1 Limnodynastes dumerilii
CCGGAGTTCAAGTCCTGCGCTTCCAGTTGATCCACCTCAGCTGTTGCCAGTTCCGTCTACTCCGGTTCCGCTGACTACTACTCTGCCATCCACCTCTTTCATCGCTGCTACTACGGCTACCCTCAACTCCACCTCCTACCATACGGATCCTGTACTTTCCCCGGCCTGCCGGTATCCCTGCCTGGACTAACATCTGTTGGACAGTATCGCTTCTGACGAACTGTTACTTGGACTCACACCATTGTCTCATCTGGGACTCTCAGATACCGTTACTTCTGTATGCACCCATCTATTATTAAACCTGCTCAATTCCATTTTAACCCAACACTGTTGTCTCCATCTCTGAAACCCGTAACCGATCCCAAACAATCCTTGAACGTGACAGGTTTTTATTAAACAGAGTGGCCACCTGTTTATATATAACATGTAAGGGGCATACATAATGTACTGTTAATGTTTTTTTTTTAACTAAGTAATGTATTGTACTGTAAATATTATGTGTTTATTTGTGATTGTGTTTTGTTTTTTTACAGCGGGCACAGTGCAGCATACTTATAACCCTTCACATGCTGACGCTGATATTACTACAAGGCACAGCAATGCTGTGGTAATACTGTTGTAATGAATGGGCGCACTTGATGTGTATCAGTGTTAAGGTAGGTGGTATGTGCCAAAGTAACATTCACATGAATGCAATAAAAAATTCCAGTGGAACATTGCCCATAGCTTCATTATGCCTCTTCACATAGTGCCTTTTAGTTCCATCTCTTCTCAAGGTAAATGCTGTCCCTTAAAGTAAAAGAAAATGTGACTCACCAGACTGGGTAATCCACTTCCATTTCTCCATGGCCCAGTGTCCGTGCTCATTTGACCACTGTAGGTGCTTTCAGCAGTAGCTGGGGTGGCTCAGCATAGGCACCCTGACTGGTCTGTAACTACACAGCCCCATATGCAATAAGCTGTGACTTTTCAGCAATTTGTGCTGTAGTAGTTTTTCTGTGAGATTGGACCAGGCAGGCTCGCCTTTGCTCCACACATACATAAATAAGCCTTGGGAGCCCATGACTCTCACACTGGTTTACTGGTTGGCCTTCCTTGAACCACTTTTGGTAGGCACTGACCAACTAACTGCACACTAGGAACACCCCACAAGACCTACTGTTTTAGAGATGGTAAGACCCACTTGCCTTGCCATCACAATTTGATCTTTGTCAAAGTTACTCAAATCCTTACGCTTGCCCATTTTTCCTGCTTCAGACACATCAACTTCAAAAATCTGACTTTTCACTTGCTGCCTACTTTTTTGCAGATTTTTGTATTATTCTTTATCATGTATTGCTATCCCACATATTTCTTTGCTCACTGGCATCCAATTGTTTGGTCTCATGCTACATGGTGATCATCATACTTCAGTACACCCCCCTTGTGTTCCTCCTACTTACATCTTGGCAGTCCATTCTTCTGATAACAATGTTAGTGTTCCTTTTCTTTATGCAAATTCTTACCTTGATTACCAGGGTTTTCAGGAATGTAGTCAGCTTTGTTGTTTGAGAAACAGCAAGGTCATTCTGCTGTGACGTAAGTAGACATGACAGGGTGAGAAACTTCTTTTCAAACTCCAGTTATGTTTTTCATTGCTGAAGCAGGTGTCATGGTACTTGAGTGTATCAAAGGAACTGCCCTTTCAAGCTTTCTGCTTATTCTAGTTATGGCTACAAGCTGTTTACATAACATAATTTATGCTGGAAAGCAAACATACTGCTCTCATTAAAGGAAAATACACATTCATTGCTATGAGTATATTATTTGCTTATTGGAATACAAACAAAAAACATAATAATATACACTCCTATTATTTGAACAATGATAAATATTCATTTTTATATTCTATGTATGCAATAGATTTTATTTCACCAATCGTGCAAGGTATAAACATATTAGATATCCTGGAGCATAAAAGTCACTTAAGAATTTATGTACCTATATAGGTCACGGGGTGTAAGTGGCCTGATTTTACTGGAGGGCGCATGTCCTCCAGATGTTATGCTAGTGATACGATAGTAGCACTAGCGTAGCAAGTATCGTACTGAACTTTGTTCTGTACAAGCCCATTTCCTAGTGGGCAGGGGGAAGCATGGTAAGTGTTTTAGGGGGCTCACTTGTGCGGATCAGAAGTTGTATGGACCTAAGGCAGGCATATGGCAGCGTAAGTTTCCATAAAGCCTATCTCTGCACGTACGGAAAGCATGCGGGGGTCTGGATCCGGACCATAATTCTTATGTGACTTTTAACAGCCTTGTTATTTTAAAAGCGAAATTAAGTCTCATAAAATGGGCCCAGGTTATAAATGAATGAATCAAAACTAAGACTGTTCAGAAGATGCGTGCGTAGTGTTACGTGTGCATATGCGCAGAATTTTTATATTTGCACGGAAACCAGGCACGACTGATTCACAGAAATGGAGGACTGATTCACTCTTCAGCACGGAAAGTGTTCAACATGCATACATAGAGGGGCATGTCTCTTAATGCAATTTGGCAGCATACCGACTAAAAATGTACAGTAGGGGAGTGCCATTAAAGTTACAGGTGATGCACAAATGTGAGGGCCTTGTGGAAGCAATCATACGCAGCGAAAAGGTTAAGGCAGCCCTCTACCACTCTTAAGCGTATGGTTTCGGCATTGTCTTTCTGTTTTTTTAAGCCTACACCCATTCCTCTATAGTTTATGTTTTCAATAAATATTAATTGTTTAATTTTATTAAAAAAATATATATTTTTTAAATATAAAAATTACTTTTACAAGTAAAATATAATTCAAAAGTTTTTAAGTAACAAATAAAACAATAATCATAATAAAAAAACACTTAATGAAAAATATATTATAAATAATATACAAATCCTTTTAATAATTTATTAATAAAGTAAGATAATCACATACTTTAAACAAAAAGAACCCACACTTACAATACTCAATATAAGCTTATAATAACATATTTAATAAATAACACACACAAACAATATAGCATATAGAGAGTAATTTGTAAACGTTAACCCTCATTAAGGATTCAACTAACAAAATGACAACTATATAACAAAAACAAAAAATTCCCATTCAGGTCCTATGTTAATAATACCTAACCTTGACCCCACTTCACCCTCCAACTACCAACCCATCTCCCTTCTCCCCTTAATCACCAAGCTGCTTGAACAGCTTGTTTACAACCATCTAATTAGCTACCTCACCGACAATTCCAAACTGGACCCTTTTCAATCTGGGTTCCGCCCCCTGCACTCCTCTGAAACTGTCCTGACTAAGGTCACAAACGATCTTCTCTCTGCCAAATCTAAAGGCCACTTCTCCCTTTTCATCATCTCTGTCTCAACCCTCAGCACCTCTTCCCCTATAACTCCTTTTCCGGTTGGAATTTTCTAGGGCTCAGTCCCTGGGCCCCTTCTCTTCTTGTACTACATCTCATCAGCTCCTTTGGCTTTCACTACCACCTGTATGCCGACGACACTCAAATCTATCTTTCCTACCCCAACCTCTCTACCTTTCTCCTGTCCAAAGTGTCAGATTGCCTCTCGGCACTCTCCTCATGGATGTCCCAGTGCTTTCTCAAGCTTAACACGGACAAAACTGAAATTGTGGTCTTCTCTTCTTCACATATTCCCTATACGCCTACTATCTCCATTACTATTGGCAACTGCACCATCTCCTCCTCCATACAAGCCCGCTGCCTGGGTGTCATCCTTGACTACTTACTTTCCTCAAGCCACCAGATACGTGCCCTCTCACTGTCTTACCGCTTTCACCTCCACAACATAGCTCATATTAGACCCTTCTTAACTGCAGATGCCACTAAAACGCTTGTTCACTCTCTCGTTTTCTCCCGTCTCAACGATTGCAACATTCTTCACTCTGGCCTCCCTTTGGTCCATCTCGCTCCCCTACAATCCATACTTAATGCCACAGACAGACTCACACTGGCTTTCTGTCCCTTTTCAGAATTCTCTTCAAGCTCCTCACCACAACTTAATAGGTTCTCTCCTCCTCCATCGCTCCCTACCTCTACTGCCTTATTCACACTCCCGTCTGACCTCTCCGGTCTGCTAGTGACAAGCAGCTTCTTAAGTGTGAATATGGTCCAGTGTGTTCTCATTTTTAAACTGCTTCCTGCCCTTATTTCCTATAATAAAATATTAGGGGAGCTATATGCATTACCATTACTATGTTAAATTGATTGGGCTTCTGACACAAGTAGTATCCATGGCATGTTCACCATGGGGCCAAACTATCTAGAGGAAATGACCTGCAATAAAATGCTTCCTCATTGTGGATCTGGCTCTCCTTTATACTTGTAACATACCTGTAACATACCTGAAGATGCCCTAAAATTAAAAAAATGCATACATAAAATTTTTTTGGGTGCCTTTAAGAATATTTAAATGTTGTAAAAAAAAGTTGTTACGTTAAGTTTTGAAACATCTACCTTTATTATATATCCCCAATATTTTCCATGTATTTCTCACCTGAATGCATTAAGGGTCTTCTTGAAGCTTTTAAATCTTTGAAATGACAAAAAAATTCAATGTATGGAATCTGAACTTTCTTTTTTATTAATATAAAGTGTATTCCCTTTAATTGTATACAGGGAGGGAAAGCCCCAAATGGCTGTTTTAGAAACCCATTCAACTAATTTATGTTAATGTTAAAAGGTGTTTTGTTGAGCTGGTAGTATACTCCCCCTCCCCTTTCCCCATCCAGGACATCCATGTTTAGCATACATTTTCCTATGCCTCCTAGCAGTCAACACCTTCATAGCATCATTCCTCTTCCTCTCAAACAACCATACTGAAATTCATACAGCACTGTATGGTCACACATGTGTATTGAAAGACACTATCAGAGTAGCACAAATAGTTTTGCCTGTAAATGATTGAATTAGTAGTTTTAAAGTATGGAACTTCATGTGCTGCTTATCTGGCGGGGATTAGGCATGCGGAAATGAAGAGCCGATCCCTTCCACGGAACTTCTTCCTTACAGAACAAAGTTCCGTACGGAAGATACGACACATAACATCTGTGAGAGAATTGTGTAAGTCAACTTATGTACGTAAATGTGATTTAGGCCCAATGACCAGATCCAGAGATAATAACAACAGCTTTCATGCATTCCGCATGTGTAAGTCAACTGTTGGTTTGCACTGTGCATGCACTAAATATATACTTATCCATCAGAACGCTCTTACATATGATTCTGCATTCCATACATGAGCCTTCCACATGTGGATACTAAAGGAAGGGTATTGCACAAGGAAAGTCCATATATATGCGAGGGGAGTGCAGAGGGTGTGCACTCCCCATACACGTATAGAATATAGGATCACTAATTACCTAAGCATAGCATATGTAATTATGTCTTATTTTGGGGTGAATAATATAGTAAATATTTGTTGTTTGTTCTTTATTTCAGTTACTATAATAGATTAATCTGTTTTTATCAATCTGATCTCTTTGCAGTTAACAAAAAAACGTTTAAGCGGAAGTTTCAATGTCACCATGGCAGATGGTGATGATGAAGACAATACATTAAGCACCTTAGTGTTTCGACTTCATGAAAGTACCCCCAGAGTTGTACGAGAGGTGCTACTGGAACGTGGCTGGGAGGAATTTGATGAACAGAGACAAGATGATACAACTTGGAACCTGCACTGGAGAACTTCAGCATTCAGAACCTTGGATCATGATAACATAAAACCATGGCAACGACTCAATCACCATCCAAGGACTGCACAGATGACAAAGAAGGACTGTTTGGCAAGACATTTAAAACGTATGAAAGGGATATATGGATCTTCCTATTATGAGTTTAGTCCAGTAGTCTTTATTTTACCAAACAACTACACAAATTTTTTAGCTGAATATACCAAAGAAAAATATAAAAACAAATCAAGTTACTGGATTTGTAAACCAACTGACATGTCCAGAGGTAGAGGAATATTTATTTTCCAAGACATCAAGGATTTGGCATATGACTGTACTGTGATTGTACAGAAATATATCACAAACCCCTTACTAATCTCTGGTTATAAATTTGACCTACGTATTTATGTATGTGTTACTTGTTTCTGCCCGCTCACCATATATGTTTACCAGGAAGGGCTGGTCAGGTTTGCAACAGAAAAATTCAATCTCACTTCACTTGACAATATATTTGCCCATCTAACCAACACCAGCATTAACAAATACAGCACATCATACACTGCAGATAAGGAGAGAGTTGGCAGCGGATGCAAGTGGACATTCAGTCAGTTCCGATCTTACCTCCGCAGTCTAGAGGTTGATGATGTATTACTATGGCAGAGAATATATAATATAATTACCATGACTCTTTTATCCATTGCTCCATCTATACCACAGTATCCTAACTGCTTTGAACTTTTCGGTTTTGATATCCTGATTGATGATACTTTGAAGCCATGGCTTTTGGAAGTGAACTACAGTCCTGCACTATCTTTAGATTGCCCCAATGATTTTACAGTGAAAAAAAGTCTTATAAATGATATAATTGATCTCCTCAATTATAAATCATCTGATTTTCAAAGAGACAGCAGCAAAAAATGCAAGACCACTTCATGTCCCCTACATGGTTCAGAACAACAGGGGTCTTGCAAAAGTGGTAAGCTCTCACAAAATTATAGAGAACTAAAAAATGGCAACTCACTGAAAACTAGTTCCATGAAAGAAAACTCTGAGCAGCTAGCCAGTTCTAGAAGTATACCACTTAAAACCTCTAGATTGGAAAATGGTAATGAAACAAGAACAGCCTCAAAGGAAGAAAGTGGCATATTATGCAATTGTAATACAGATGAATTATCTTTATTAGGCTCCCAAGATGAAATAATGAACAAAGGACTTTTAGCAAGTGTGAAAACGCCTATGTCTCCTCGAAAGACATTGACTTCCAAGTTAAGAGAAAGACTAAATACCTCTCAGAGATTATCAGTTTCAAAATTTTCATCATCCCTAAGCACCCCAAGACCAAAGACACATGATAACTATATAGGGAATGCTGCCCAGAGGAGTTCCATTGACTATTCTCTATTTCCTTCATATTACATTTCTGATTTAGACCAAATGCCTCCAGCTCGTGTGGGTGATTTTCTCCTGGTGTTTCCTTTTAACAAACTTTCTCTTCTTGCTTCAAAAAATGGCACAGATGTTAAGATCATTATTCAAGAAATGAGTAAAATAATGCATAAAATTTCAATGAACATAAAGATCAGCTAATTTTGCCCATGAAATTTTGCTTTCATGTCAAAGTTTTATATAAAGTTTCAAAAAAACTTTATTTCATGCATTCATTTAGTCATTGTTCATTCATTTAGTCATTCATTCATTCATTTTTTATTTTTTTTTGCAATTTCACAGTCAACTGAATTTTACTTTCATTAAGCTTAGGAATTTGATAAGATAAATGATTCAATCATAGGATGAATGGATCCCAGTCACCTGTATATTCACGTCATCATCACTACTGAAGTCAATTATTTCTATTCTGTGTCAATGATCAATCATTTCTAATGGTATTACGATTGGTAAATGGAGATAAATATTATATTATTAAACAGGATTGAATGTGCATTTCCCCTAATATTGACATTTAAATGAGTACAATATTTTTTTTTGCATCAAAAAATAATTTAGTTCTAGAATCTAGATCTTGATCGAGTCGAGTGAACATTTAATCAGCACATATATATCAAAGTAAATAAATACCTTGATTATGGTCACCTATAATTTCTATATACAATAATGTAGGGTCCTTAAAAATAAAACACCTATTTCAACTTGTTCATGACAACATTGTGAAAGGCAATCATCCATATAGTTAATTATTTAATTAATTACTACTAAGGAGATGAACAAGAGCGAAGGATGTAGGCTTTTCTTTCATGCACTCCTTTTATGTTAATCTCTTTATATTTAGAGCCTCATCAATTATAAATAGTGGTGCACTATTGCATAGAAATTAATTGCAATGCATAATTTAAATATGTGCCTTTGCTATGGTTCTAAATTGCACATAATACCACATGTACTGTCTTCCTAAAATGATTGCATTTGTCAAAATATATTATAAAATCTGTATATTGAGCTGTTAAAGTCATGTCAATATGTGCATTAAAAGTGGTATAGCAAGGGATTCATATATTTCTTTTAGTTATGGCCTTGTGGTAAATAGGTGCTGTTGATTGGGCAATTCATTACTCTGACTATCATCCAAATAAGGTTTTTGCACATTTAATATTAATAATTAACAAATGACACTTTTCTTTACATGATTTCAGTTCATTCTACATTTTAAAATGTATGTTTATTATTTACTACTACAAATATATCAATACAATGCATAAGGTTGTAATCTGGCCAATATATATAATAGGATTTTATGCCAATGGTGTTATATACAGTCACACACATACATATATATCATTTTGTAGTTTGCCTCAGGGCTGCTTACATCTGTACACTTTTTTTATCACTTAACTACTGTTTGTATTTAGTTTTCCACTCCATACATGCACATTCCAGCGCATAGGATGAGCCAAAAAAAAACTATGAAATCCATTATAAATTATTTTATCTAAATTATAAAGGCTCTGTATCTAAATAATATATTTTATATTTTTTCAGGGCTTTTAGATGACTGGTTACCTTTAAACCTAAACATAACTACATATTACAATATTTTATATCATTCCAAGTAACCACCACAAATAGAAAATGATGTCAAGCATTATGATTTTTTTTCCTGAACCTGACTGAGAGTTGTGTAAAATGTAGGTGAATTTTGGGATTAAACCCAGATGCTCGCTACATATATATACATATATTTAGTAAAGACTGTCCACTATCTGTAATGTAAGTGTATGTACTAAAACCGGGACTGGACACCCAAAACTGGTGCATTTGCATAATTTTTTTACTGCTCATTGCAGATAATAATAATTGTGTAAAAACACCCTGACCAAGTGCCAGAAAGCGCTGTATTGCCATTTACTCTTAAGGTTTTGTACACTTAGGAACAGATCCATTCTTATGATCCTACTGTTCGGATTTTGAGAGCAATGGCAATGGAAATCCTCTCTGCATTCAGCCTTCTATGCATGCAAGGGGAGACCACTTACAGGCATGTACTGACAATCCATACATTTCCATCTGGTCCTTACTTAAAATGGGGACAGCACATAGATATGGATAGGGCGTAAGGTGCTTAAAATGGTAATAATGTAAACTTTAAATAGCTCCCCACTCCCACCTTCCGTATGCACTGTACACATCCCATGCCGTGATGTATCACCATAAGAAAGACTTCCAGTACTGAAGTTTGTGTTACACAGTGTGTAAACCTGTCTTGCACTCTGTGTATTTGTCATCCTCCAATCAGCCTGGAGGTGTGTCCAGGCCTGATTAGGGAACTGACCTGGTAAACAGACGTGTGTCCCACATTGCCGGTTATAGCATTGATCTCCTGCATTCTGCCTGCTCTGATATCTGATATTTTCTGGTCTGCCTTGTTTGTATTGTTTTCTCATGTGTGGTTACTGTCTATTTCTCCTACCTCTAATCCTACCTTCCAGTCCCCGCTGTGTCCACCTGTGCGTGGAATAGCAGTATGCAGCGAGTGGCAAGTGTCGGATGATGGTCTCTGGTGTGCTGGAGAATTCTCATCTTCTTGCACTTGCTCTCTGTGACCAAGATTCACAGCTAAGCATGTGCAGAATCTCTGTGCATATTTTTATGAGCAGATATACTGCGCATACCCAAAACTCAAATATATGCATGAAAACCATGGCCGACTAATTCACAGACATGAATGACTGACTTAGGACCGATTACGATTCGGGAACAGAATGAGTCCCGCATGCGTGGCTAGAAGGGCAAGAATCTTAATGCAAATAAACAGCACATGGGCTAATAATATAAAGTATGAATGTGCCTCTAGAGTTAGGACTGATTTACAAGTGTGAGTGTCTTGCGGAAGCAAACATACACAAGGAAAAAAAAGGTAGCCCTCTACTATGCGTAAGTTGATTTCTGTATGCTTCTATGCAAGCCAATGCTTCTTACCACTATGTTTTTAATGCCTTAAGACCTTTTCCCCTATAGAAAAAATTTCAGTTTACAATAATTTTTATATTTTTCTTATAACATTTTTATTTATATTTTTAATTGTATTATTACAATAATACAGTGCCCATCTTACATCACTCTTCTGTCTCTCTGTCTTCTTGTAATAAAGCATATTATACCAAGTTTAATATAATGAAATCTCATTATTATTTGTATAAAACAAGCTATAGAAAACATTTCTGTTTACAATAATTTAAATACTTTGTAATTGTATTATTAAAACAAGGCATAAAATACCAAGTTTAATATAATAACATTTCATAATTATATTTATAATAACAATTAACATTAAATAAAATATATTTAAAAATAAAAAAGTATATAAACAGCTATTAACTAACAGAAAGAGTTAAACTTTCAGAGTGTCAACTTTAAATAAAAAACATAAAACAAAAAACAATTGCAACATTCATTTAATAGTTAGATAATATAATAGATATTTTTGCAATACAGCTTTGTGCTGTTAATCAACAAATGCGTTTAGGTGCAGTTAAGTGAATGCTAATTAAATTTAACAACCTAATGGCCTCCATTTGATTCATGTTAATACTGCTTTCACATCACACCCCTTGAAAACCCTGGCATTTTAAACCCAGGTTTTTCCCAGATGAATTGCTGTGTCAAAGAAAAAAGTCACATTATAAGTCCACCTAAAACCCAGGAAATACCCGGGTCTAACCATTTCATATGTGCCATGAATTTCGCGGGTCTGCCCTTTCAAGCAACTGTCAATCATTCTATAGAGGACCTGCTATTGGCTGGAAAAATTTAAAATTAAAAGGGGACATAACTTTTGCACACAATGATGATATCAGTATGGGGTGCCCATTTTATCTGCATAGCTTTCCATGGTGGCTGGTAAATCACTTATGTGTAGCTCAGATCTCATGGTTTTGTGGATGATTTTGCTGTTTCAGACAGCAAACGATAGCCTGATGCTGCTGCTTACACTGTGCCAGATGGCACATTGGAGAGGAGAAAGGTGCAATTTATAGCAGAGAGAGAGAATAATCGACGCCAGGAGGAGATCAAATATCAAGTCCAGTCTGGTGTCCATTCTGAGACTCTGCACCCTCACTGACCAGAGATTGTTGGCCAGAAACCTTTGTCATGTTAAAGCTTTCTGGGGAACTATGGAAGCTTTTGAAGATGAACGGTGGATGGCACACTTTCGGATGTCCCGTGGGACCTTTCACTATGTGCTGGACCTCATCTCCCCAGTACTGTCCAGACAGAGCACAGCATTCTGGATTCCCATTCCACCCTGGAGGAGGCTAGCTATTGTGCTGTTGTGGTATGCTACCCCTGGGGATTACTGTACAATTTCCTGCATGTTTGGATTCGGGATTTCCACTATCTTAAATCTGGTGTGTGAGGTCACGGAGGCATTGCTGGAAGCAATGACAGCATCTGGATGAGACGATTGCTGGGTTCATGAGACGTGGGTATCCACAGTGTTCTGGCGTGATTAATGGGACATAGATTCCCATTTTAGCCCCTGTACAGAACCCAGCGGGTTACCATAACTGGAACGGCTGGCATTCCATCATGCTACAGGCTGTAGTTGACGACAATTATTGGTAAGCATCAGGGAAAAAGTAAAGGGGAAAGACAAATCACTTAGATTGCTGTGTGCCTTTAAAGCACTACCTAATGCAAGTGTCAAGTGCTAGTGAATAAATAGAAGTCGAAATGGTAAATCAATGTTCCAATAATAAAGTGACAAATGCTGCAATATAAATAAATGGGTAGAATTAGTACCAAAATCTGCACTATAAGAGAACATAAAGTGACACTGCGCTTCTCAGTATAAAGTGTTGTGGTGACTAAATAAATATAATATTATGTTCAATATAAAAAATAAATCAATCAAGTGGAAAGATTTGGGGCCTCATTTACAAAACGCGATTTGTCTA
>WWET01005684.1:1307-15128 GCA_011038615.1 Limnodynastes dumerilii
CCAGTCAAGCCTGCCTAGCATCAAGCTCAAGTCACTGTTGCTATACAGTTTAGCCTACTGTTGCTACCCAGTCAAGCCTGCCTAGCATCAAGCTCAAGTCACCATTGCTATACAGTTTAGCCTACTGTTGCTAGCCAGTCAAGCCTGCCTAGCATCAAGCTCAAGCATTCTATTGCTATACAGTTTAGCCTACCGTTGCTACCCAATCCTGCCTGATCCATTTCCTGGTCCTGCCGTCCCGGTTCCGCTGTCCTGGGTCCTTTTCTGGTTCCAGTTGCCGTGGTCCTCGCAGTCCGATCCCGTAGCCTTGCAACTCAGCACGCCAATCCGGCGCAACCTGGTACTGTCTTCACGCCAGTCCGGTCCTGTCTTCACGCCAGTCTGCCGCAACCCAGCACTGTCTTCACTCCAGTCCTGGTACTGTCTTCACCCTCACTCTATTCCACTACCATTTACTCTGTCTTGTGCAACCATCCTTATTAAAAATCACTAATTGTACTTCACTCCTGCTCGTTTGTTAACTCCCTGGAAACCCGGGACAGGTCCCACCATTCCTCGCAGTTCGTGACACTTCCACTTTTATGCAGAGGGACAACATTTGCTATTTTCCAATGCTCTGGAATCACCCCAGTTATTAAAAGCATAACATAACATTTTCCCCAAATAAAACATTACCCTTCTTACCTACACCAGGGTCAGACAAGGACAAATGTATACACTGAAAACTGAACTAAACACCTCTACATCTCAAAGCACCTTCCCCATTGAGTATAGGACTACTTTACATCCCTCCATTATCTAAAAACGCAGATGGTAAATGAAACACACAAGAAACTTTACGTGTGCAGAATACTAGGAAGAAATGGTGAGGCTGACCACAATTCTAGTTTCTAATTGAACCTCGAGTAGAAAAATGCCTTATAATTTTGGAATTCACATAATGTGTTTTCTTATAATTATTTAAGTTTGAAGAATTTTAAACATTCCCCGCTGTGTTAGAACAACATGCAGATGATATAGAAGAAGGAATTCAACAATAGGAAAGTAGATACCTACAGATTTGAGGGGGGTTAAGATAATAAAAATCCTAAAGCTTTACTGTAATTTTTTTTTTCTACTTAATCTGGATTTTGTTTCATGTTAGTAAATGATGAATAGCTTGTTTAAGGTGTGTTTACAATGTGTTCTAAATCACAGATTTTAAGTTGACTGAGGCAAATGTCTACTAAACATGAATGCCAGGGATACAGTGCTAACATTGCTTCATAATGAGGACAGTTATTATGCAGGAAAACCTGAACCAAGAGATCAATTATCTAATTGTACATATGGAACATCTTTAAGTATGGTTTAAACTAAGTCAATACCCTAATGGCATAACCATACTTTATCCAGTAATGATCTTTCTGCGAAAGTCTATATGCCAATAATTGGTCTAATCTCTGGCATGACTTGAAAATATTATGTCCTTGATTTCTTAGGGGTGCGACTGGGGGTAATGTTATAACATTGCAAAACATGACAGTTCTGTCTCAAAAAGTAGAAGTTATCAATGGATAACAACAATGCTTTTTTTTTGTCATAGAACGCACCGGAACTGGGTTCCGGCACCTATTTTCGACGGATTTTGAAAGTTTTGAAAGTTTTAAAAGTTTTGGCTGCTTATGTGTCAAGTCCGATGCATGCGTACTTCGTCTGCGCAGGTTGTGATGGCACTGCACAGCTTGTGGCGCTGCTCAGCTTGTGATTGGTCGTGTGGTCGCGCATGAGCTGATGTGAGTTCCGGCACCCTTTTTTTCACAAAAAAAAAGCACCGGATAACAATATTTATAAACAAAACAATTAAAAGGGACCGAATTAATACTTACTATAAGGAGGTATATTTTAATCACTACAGGGAAGATCCAGAGCCCCGATAGCTTTACGTGCTTGCGAGGGTCCGTAGGTACGCTCGCATAGCGGCGAGTGTACGTCCCCTGCACGGGGAGTGACAGAGACGTTCAGGAGGCCACCAGACCCCGCACATACGGAAAGCGTGCTGGGGTCTGGATCTTGTCCTACATTAACATTTCTGCACGATCGGCATTTTGCGTAAATCTGGATTTTATATAAGGGCTGTAACCAGCCCTTACTCTACAATTACCATAGCTCCCCCTCCCACATACCGGAAACACTTCGGCTTCTTGCGCTGTCCCTGCGCTCGGTAGATGTTCTCTTAGCATAAGTACAATCAAACGTAATTACTTACGTCAGTACTTACACGGAAGGGGAAGACCCTTCACTTACGATGGGCTCTATCCCCGCCATATAGCCATTTAAATGAACAGAACGGGGCAGGGGAAGCCCCATTGCGACCTAGTCATAATAGTTAAGATAGGAATTATAGGAATGATAGGAAATACAATCCAGATTTACGCAAAATGGCGATCGTGCAGAAATGTTAATGTAGGACAAGATCCAGACCCCAGCACGCTTTCCGTATGTGCAGGGTGGCCTCCTGAACGTCTCTGTCACTCCCCTCTCTCGTGCTGAATCAAGGGCAGGTGCGCTGCGGTAAGGCAGCCTTAAGACTGATATGGCAGCCTTAAAACTGATATATTATGCCTTGAGAAAGGCCCCCAGAGAGGGCCGAAACGCGTTGGGTTACAGAGGGACCCACCGTGATCCCAATAAGCGCTTTATGACATTTGTTTAGCGATAAATGTCCATCTTGTTTGTGAGTACATTTTATTTGTTTAAATGTCCCAATATAAATTTGTCTGCACCATAGAGGCTCTTCTGTTTATCTCCCTGGCTCCAGCACCTGTACTCCCCCCTAATCAAGTGAGAGGCATCTGCACCACCTGTGCACACCACTGTCAGGAGGGGAATCTGCTGCTGCTACAAGCTGCCACAGAATACAGCTAACAGCCAAACGAGGGAAGAAGTAATCAGGAGCCCAGCAGAACCAACAGTACTCCTGCGGACAGAAAAGAACTTCTGTATCCACCTTCCATCATACGGTTTGTTGTTGATAGAGTGTTTACACTCTATCTTTTTCAACTTCATATGAAGGTCTGCCGGACAGCGCTATCACGGATACAGTGATTTGATCTGCGAAAGAATGCTTTGTAACAGACACTCTGTACTTATCCTGCTTGCACCAATATTACTGTGATCTGGAGCGCAACGTATGAATGATTTAGAAAAGCACACTATCTACAACATTGCCATATCTTGTAAGATCTTACTGGATATTAATCTTATAAGTGGACAGTGCCATTGCATATAATAGAACTGCAGGAGGATATATTATAATGGACATTTGTACTCTATACTGCATGTTCTAATAATATTGTCAACTGTTCAGATAAATTTTTTATTCATAGTGCAACCATACGTCATAAGACTTCATTGAAGTCAGAGTAACATCTTATCCATAGTGTAACCATACTTTACAAAACTTAATTGGAATGTCTGTATAACTGAAACAATTATATAACAACAGATACCAGCTTCCCATAGTGTGAACATATAGTGGAAGCAGCGCTAGATAACGAACTGTAATCTTTTTTGTATGCATCATTTGTATGTCTTTTGGGTCTAGAGATCTTCTTTACAGGGGTTTATAGCAGCAGCACGTGCAGTCATACAAACCTTTAGTCACACTCCAGTGTAGCCGTGAAGCCTTAAGACTGATGTGTGAATCAGCGGACCATACAACCGCTGATCCTCGCACATGTCCTAAACCAATCACATACTGTAAATTTAAATTCCAACCCCAATTTGTGTACTTTTGGCGGGTGGAGGGTAAAAGCTGGGCACACACTGGGACTTTTCAGCAGATGATCTTTCCAATCACACAATCAAAAAATCTTTTCTCAGATATCTTACCAGTGTGTACTGTACAAAGATCTCCACAGGACACACATACAAAAAGCAGAAGAGATCTTTCCATGGTGGATCTGGCATATTAGGAGCTTCAGAAGATCAAATCAAAAGATTACAGACCGTTTCCAAAGATTTCCGAGCATCTTTGGACAGTACACACTGGTGAGATATCTGCTGAAACGCTCTTCTGATTGTGTGATTGGTAACATTGGGCCTGATCCAGACCTACGAATGAGCGCCGAGCGTGTTAGCATCTCAGCGTAAAAACTTAGCACTCCCCCGACGCTCCCGTTACTTTGATTTTATTAAGCCGGCTAATCCCTACCCTAACTTTTCCCTGCGTTATGACGCCTGCCTGTTCATACTAACGCGACGTAACAAGGTAACCCAGCCCATACTGTACATGGTTTAGCCCAGGAGTAACCTTCCTCTCTTAGGACCTGATTCACACTTAAGAAGCTTCTTAAAATAAGAACTTAAAGTCACACCTGGGCTAAACCATGTGGATTGCAGGGGAGTCATATTTCATCTGTTTCAAACAGTACTAGTGTTGAGAGGTGATATTTCCTATCCCAAGTCTAAATAACAGTGTAATAGTAAAGCTGGTCAGTATCTGTGTGCAGTAAGCAACTCAAAGATATATACCTGCATGCAAAGAATACAATTAAATTAATTCCCCCTGCAATCAACATGGTTTTGCCCAGGAGTGACTTTAAGTTCTTATTTTAGGAAGATTCTTAAGTGTGAATCAGGTCCTTAATTTCAAGCTCCTTCTTAAATCTGGATCCAGCTCATTATCTTTCGAAAAAAGCCCCAGTGTGTACTCAGTCTAACACCCGCCCCACTCACTTTGCGTGTGAGTGAATTGGGTATCTGATCCAATGTCTGAAATACATTGAGTACATGATGGATATTCTCTTTTGTACACTTTAAGGCCACATATTTTCCATTTCTATTTAGAAGTAATGGAACTGATTTACTTAAGCTTCTAAAGAACGAGATACCTATAATTTATATTATACATTCTAGAAAATGATAACTTTAATTTAGCTTGAAGTATTTTTTGTATATCCGTCCTCATGGTCCTCTAACTTTAAACTGAAGAGGTGGATGATAATAGGAATGTTCAAGCTGTGCACAGAAGAGGTGATTACACATAGGATCAGATTCCAATTCTGATGTGAGCAGGAGGTATGAATGGATCTATATATCCTATGCTACATTATCTAGACATTATCGTAGCATTGGCAGTGTATCAACTCCCCCTTCACATGTGGAGTCAGAGCCTTCCATAATAACATAAAAAAATGTATGTTGTGAGCAGTGAGCGTCACTATGTTGAGGCAGCACGGTGGCTCAGTGAGTAGCACTTGTGTCTCACAGCGCTGAGGTCATGAGTGTGATTCCTGAACTAGGCCTAATCTGTGTGGAGTCTGTGTGTTCTCCCTGTGACTGTGTGGGTTTCCTCCGTGTGCTCCGGTTTCCTCCCATACTTGAAAAACATGCTGGTAGGGAATTGGCTGTTGAATAAATGAACCCTAGTGTGTGTCTTTGTTATGGACCTTAGAAAGTAGCTCCAACGGGGCAGGGACTAATGTGAAATATTCTCAGTAAAGTGCTATGTAATCTGATAGTACTATATAAAAACCTGTAATAAATAAGAGGGTTATTTATTCGCGCAGTCACATGAGTAATCCTACAATATATGTGTAGTTCTGAAAAGCCTCTCTATGGAAAGTCACAACTTAATAATGAAGGGCCGGATCCAGACCTACGATCCCTTTACGTTTCAACGCGTAGCGTATTTACGCTTTCGTAATTACTATGCACTCCTCTAGGCACTCTCCTCGGTCGTCTGTATTTTTTGCCGTTTTACGCTTTCCAAGCCCTACCCTAACTTTACACAGCGTAACTACTGTCGTACGTAGTGGCCTCGCGTACTTACGAGCCTAAGCACGCCCCCATACTGTATGACTAAAATGCCTCACCCCACCTCCGAAGCGTAATTACAGGTGTCTTATGGCTGGCACGCCCCTTCGTTCACAGTTACGCTGCTGTTACGATCCTGGCCTGTACGCTATGAGTTACGTGCCGTAACATCTGCCGTGTGCATGCACAGTAAGTACTAATGAGCGATTTTACGCTCACGGCTAGCATAAATTCACGGGCAACCATAGGTCTGGATCTGGCCCGACATTTTCAAGATATTGTACAATTTTTCTTATTTAGCAGTGTTTCCATATAATTCCCTACTACTGATGTGAGGTTACTGGTTGGTAGTTGGCCACTTCTTCCCTACTTCCACTTCTTAGTAGAGTAGACGATATTTGCTATTTTCCAGACCTCTGGAATTACTCCTGTGATTAGTGACTGGTTTAATAATGGTTTTGCCAGCACCTCAGCCAGCTCTAAGCTCTTTTAGTATCCTAGGATGTATCCCATTCATTTGTCCACTCTCAGCTTTGAGAATTTTTTTGCTGGTTTTAAAGAGGAGGGGGGCTATTTATTTTAAAGGGGGTGGGGGGCAGCAGTGTGTCTTTGCTATGAGACTTGAGCCAGTCTACTCCCACCCCTTAGTATAGCGTTCAGAAGGTGAAATGCTAATGCAATGGTAAAAAAAAAAATGGCTTTGGAATGTCAGATGTCAGCATTTGTTCTGAGCACATGCAGAGTAGAATTACAAAGAGATACGCTACGCCATTGGGTGTACGTTTGGGTCTGTATCAGACCCTAAATAATTATTTTGTTAATATGCCATTTATTTTGCGGCCCAGTCAGTGGTTCATCACTATGCAGAGAACGTCTAACTTCTAAACTGTGAAAGAGAAGACAGATTACTCATCAGGGGAATCACACAGCTGGATGGTAATTTTGGAATTAAACTGTAGACTTGGCGCATGTCAGATGGATAACAGAGATTAGAGAATTTATTGTACTGTGTATGTTGTATGGAGCTTGTAACTAGGAGAACATTTGTAAAGCTTGATCTTACATGTACAAGTGATGCAAGAGGCATTGTATAGGACAAGTACAGCAAATTATTTAGAAACATAATTTCACTTCCAAAATTAACTCTCTTGTAGCCTTAGGGACCTCAGACAAGATTAATTGCTCCCTGGTACTTTGAAAAATAAATAATAAAATAGCACGCAAATGGAGGACAGACCAGGTACGGGCATGTTCATTAGCTGTTATCGTTATGTAGTTTCAGACTTGTTAACACTGTCATTAATATAATGTCTTAGAAACCAATTTGTTTTGCTATGAACTTTGTGTTGTGGAGTCCATGCAGTAAGATAACCTATCAAAACAGAGAGACACTCTGAAATAAAATAAAAAGTGAAAGCTAGGCTTTAATATGACTTGATTCTTCCTACCAGGGTTTAAAACATCAATCTTATTATATAGCATATTATATAGCTGCCATCTGATTAACATCTCCTACTACTAAATGTCCATATTTCACCATCTCAGTTCTCTGCTGCATAACCCTTGATCTTGGCTTGGCAAAAGCAATCCATGTGTTATCCAAATGGTGCTGCACAACCTGTGTGGTGACTTAATAATAATAATAATAATAATAATAATAATAATAATAATAATAAATAAAATAAATAATAATAATAATAATAATAATAATAATAATAATAATAATAATAATAAAAATAATAATAATAGTAATAATTTGGACCTGATTCAAACTTAAGAGTGAGTTAGGTGCGTTAGGTGATGGGCCATCACAGTGGCAACGATATTCCACCACGCCCAGCCCAAAAACTCAGAAACAGACTTCAATCACAAATGGTTAACTGCCTATTTTCTATAACACTGGTTATTACTGTTATGAGTTTTGAAAAAGTTATTAAGGACCAAAACAGCCTGGATGGAACCCTGGATGGAGCTGCTAGACAGATGTACAATGTTCCCTCTACTGGCTCTTGATAATCCAGAGATACACAAGTTACATAAAGCCTTTTTTTTTTTCTCAAGGACTATCCAATTACAGATGCTGTCTTGTGAGTACCTAGGGGGATACTAAAAGGAAACACAGCTGAGAACCACTGTGGTTTGATTCCTCTCCAGACACTTTGAAAGTATTTTGGCAAAAACAAAATTTTAAGTAAAACTGTTTCCTTTGGTAAAACACCCAGAAATGTAGGTTTCACATTGTTGTATTTTGACACATAGCCAAAAATAAAAGTCTTGTGTGGGAATGCCATCCCTATGGCAGGGAAATAGGTTTTATTAGCAGTAGACTTGAGACAGGAAAATGAGTAATATTTCAAAATTGTTTCTACCGAGAAAAATAATTTACATTCCATTCATCTTAAAGCAAAAGGAGGAGCGGGAATCAGGGAACTTCAAAACAATCGTTGGACGGGGCTGTCTGTAAATCAGATTGCTGATGACAGTAATGGAGGAAAGGAAATTATATTTAGCATTCATTATTCTTAGGTTTAAATCTGTTATTTGCCAGTCAAGTAGAATAAATTGTGGCTGGGAGTTTCTGTCTGCCATTGATATTTATAATCAACCTTATGGAATTTTTGTTTTTTTGTTTAATTACTGTACATTCCATTAATAATATATAGAATAAAAAATAATGTATGTAATAAGTCCCGGGGGAGTTTTATGATCATATAATAAGATGAGGTTGACAGCCTTTTTTTTTTTTTACATGTCCAAGATATTGGACTGGATCCAGACTTAAGTAAGTGCTTGAAATGAGTTACTCCTGGGCTAAACCATGGTTATTGCAGGGGAGTCATATTTCATCTGTTGCAAACCGTATTAGAGTTGAGAGGTGATGTTTCCTATCCAAGTATAAATAACAGTGTGATAGCAAAGCTGGTCAGTATCTGTGTGCAGTAAGCAATTCAAAGATATATCTATAGGCTGTAAAATGAAAATGGCTAGTGTTAGGGGAGGGTTAGACTGTGGGTAGAAGAGGGTTAAGGTTAGGGTTAGGAAAGGGCTAATGTTAGGCTGGGAAGGGAAATGTTAGGAAGAATTAAACTTACTGCTCACCATTGAAGCCTTCGTAGAGTCAGCAGTCGTGGGAGCAACATTGCCTTGCAAAAATAACGGCAGCCATCTCTGTAGTGCCGCAAAGTGATCTGCTTTTTATAATCAGAATAATGGTTTTAACTGTTTTGTTTATAGTTAAAAATTAATCAACAATTGCACAGCTGCACAATCCTTCACCTGCCTTAAACTTTCTGGGGCTAATCCAAGGTTTCAATGCAAAGGTAAAATACATGCAAATGTAGACCTGAGCAAAACCACGTTCAACTGCAAAGGAAGACTGAAACCAGCATTAAGGTTGAGAGGAGAAATGACGCAATATGTGAGTTCTATGAGCAAAAGCAAAGTATTTTCCCTTCGTTCAAAAAAAGAACCCAGGCTTCCATAGGGCAGCAGGGACATAAACAGCAGGCAGGTGCTCACCAGACATCATAGAAAAAGGTTAATTTGTTAGCTGTTTAATTGATTTGATATCGTTGTTAGCTTAGGGAATGAATAGACTAGGGTTAAGGGAGTGAACTTAGAGAAGGTATAAGAAGGATAGGGGATTTCAGCTCCCAGAGCCAGACCCACCATCGGGAGAGACAGCCAGGACTACTGTCCCGGGTCCGGTCTGTGATACTTACCTTAGCTCTAAGCAGCAAGTATTGGCGGTAGGTGCCCCGGTTGAAACCCCCAAGGGCCAGCTCTGAGTGTATTACCCTGCACTTCCATTTGGATGGCTGGGCAAAAAACATTTCTGCTATATTGTGTTTGATTGTTATGTGTAAAAATGCATAGCATGGCATTTATTAACCCTTAGCATGCTGTCACATTTAGTACTAGAAGGCACAGCCTGACCATGTGTTGCAGGGCAGACTGCGACTTTTAATACCATAAGAGTTAGCATAACAAGTGTTACACCATGGATAATGTACCCACATGAAAGTGTTAACATAATGCTTAAAACTTTGTCCCCATTAAAGAATGATGAATGGTTCCCTTAATATAGTGGCCAATCTAGTGTCTGTAATATATTGTCCCTTAATATGCTGCTCAATATAGTATCTGTAATAATGTGTGTTGAATATGCACATTAATGGTGTTAAAAAAGTATTGTAAAAATCGCTGCCTTTATTTTTGTGGTCATGTTTCTGTAAAATGTTTATTTTAAGTATTATGGGGCTTATCCAGACTTAATACCAACAGCCAATTATGCATAATTCATAGTTGCCGACTCTCCCGGATGTCCGGGAGACTCCATGAAACCATGGAGTTTACTAGTGTTGCTAGGGACAGGGAGGGACTTAATGATGTAAATTTGCGTCAAAAGCCCCACACCCATCCCTATGAAATTTATAGTCAAGGGGCGGGGCTTAATGGTGTGATTTGCATAAATCATGCTGTTAAGCCCCACCCCCTGCATGCATCTACGCAACCCTGGTGTAAGTCTGGCTATGGGAATGTACACAGAAAGGTCGCACCAGCCATGAATACAATGAGAGAGAATCAGGGGAGGAAAGGAGGTGCCACCACAGGTTTGGTTTAAATTAGACACAGACAAACAAGCATATGTTCAGGTGGATCAAAGGAAACACCTGGAAAAAACCTTAAACTGGTGCACACTCATAAAGCGTCAGACAGAGATTTGCACTTATGTAAAAAATAACATTTATTTCATATCCATTTAAAAGGAAAAATATCGTTTTCCCCAAATATTTAAAACGTAATTACACATAGAAACAAACTTGCCTACCAACAATAAAGTCACTGTATTACATAGTGGCCACATATGATGTGCAAGTGAAAAAAGTTATATAGTTGCAAGTGGACTACCGGCTATCTATACTAAAGGGAGACAATGTACTCACCCTAAAAAACAACTAGCAGCCTCACGGCCACGCTTCACACTGCCGTGCAGTAACTGACCCTTCCTACACTACGGAGGGAGCCGGAGTCACACTGCACTTGTATTGGTTGGAGGAAGGCAAGAGACCAAGAACGGGGAAATCGCGCAGTTGGAATCTCCACGTGCAGTCATCACCCGACGCGCGTTTCGCCTGTCACGGTCGGCTTATGAGTGTGCACCAGTTTAAGGTTTTTTCCAGGTGTTTCCTTTGATCCACCTGAACATATGCTTGTTTGTTTGTGGCTATGGGAATGCACTGCGCATGCGGGCGGAAAATACAGTTACTTATTACTTATTATATTTCTGTTACATGACACCTCATGCATACCCTCCAACATGACACATTCCATTAGGTACAAAATACTCTGCTTCTCAGTTTCCAACTGCCAATTACTATGGTAACCTACTTTGTTGAAGAGAGTTTTTTAAATAGCAGTTAAGTCATTTCACCAGGTGAGTGACAGTTGGAAGCTCAGGTGCGGAGTATATTGTACCTAATGGAATGGATCATGTTGGAGGGTTTGCTCATGTTGTTTGCAAGTTAAGTTTACCATTTTAAGCATGCATGCCTCATTTTGCAATACTGTCCATCTGTGCATATAGTGTGTTATGTTCATATTATGACTGTATTGTAATTCCGTTCTTCTCTGTTCATATTCCAGTTTTACCTCTCCCTCTCTCATATATACATTCATATGTTCTCTGTTAAATCCAACTCCCACACCTAAGAACCCTAATAAACACCAATGCTCCAGATACCTGCTTGTCTCATTGGTTTCTCATTGGTTTGTTGAAAGGCAGAGAAGTTTAGCTGCATGTCAAGCTACACACCGGCCACAGGGTAACATGTAGTGAGGACAGAACAAAGCCATTTAAACTAAATTGCTGTTTAAATGAGCTATTTTACAGTTCCACAGGGTTGTGGCACATACTAGTATATATTTTTGTGTATACTGATGAGCTTTGGTAAAAGAAACCTGCTGAAATATTTCAGTGTTGCTACATGATACAATGCCTTTTATCGGTGTGGGTTGCTGCTGTGAACTGAGCTTTTTTGAAGGAGGAGAAGCAATTGATCTACAGAAGAAAGAAGACGCTGCAGTGAATAGTGAGTATAAATGAAAGCCCCAGTGGCGTAAGTTCTAGCCAGGTGCCCAAGGGCAAACTTTTGGTGTCCTCCCTCCATACGTAATGATGTCATGCTGGATGTGATGACATTGCGTCCATCATTTTATATCAGGGAGGAGGGAATCGGACTCAGCGGAGAGGAGAGGTTTGTATGTAACCTCCCTCTGTTTAAGCTCAGCCAGGACACAAGACTGCTGAAGGGGACAATGGAGAAGTACTAACCTCCGGCCTAGCACCCGGAGGTCAGTGCTTCCATTGTCTCCGGTACTTCTGCCACTGGTACTCCAACCCTTACCCTAACCCTCCCCTTCTATTCAATTAACCCTAACCCTTCCCTTCTACTCCCCTAACCCTAACCTTCCCTTCCCCACAGCCTGACCCTAAGGCTCCTCTCCCCGCAGCCTTCCCAATGGAGTCCTACTCCCCTGTCCGGTCAGTGCAGTGTGTCTGCGGTGGTGCAACAGGTGTGCGGCTACGCTTATGAATGAATTAATGGCATATTTACCCATTCATAAAATAAAATGTTCTAATATGTCCTTTTTTTTGAAAAATAGAGGCAGCCGAAAATAAGCTTTCATTTCGCAGACTTCTATAGTAACGGTGTATATCTATATATCAGCCTGTAAAGCTATAGTAAGCTATGTGGGATATTGTATGGCTTTATATGTGAAAGAAGCAAAGAGATTTAGGGTGAGATCCAGACCTACGTTACCACTGAGGTCTGGGCCCCCGAACGCAGCGGTAGCGGAGGTTCGATACTGGTTCCCTGCTGCATTCTAACTACCGCGGGCATGAGGGGAGGTCACTTTCCAACAGTGGGAAGTGCCCACTCCAGGATACGCATGGTAGGTGGGCCTAGGAATGTAGATCCAGAGCCCTTACCTACGATCCTCCATTCTGTACATGGCCTTATGCATGCCGAAATTTGAAGGTGTGCAGAAGGGCCGTACTATTCCCTCACATGTACAGAATGTAGGATACCAAATCCCATACAGTAGCCTATAAAGGAAAAACGCATAAAAATATAACAATTGTAATAAGCAATAAACAATCACTGACCAAATAAGGGTATGGGCAGAACTACCAAGGAATGATCCTACTGATAGAATGGAGTGTGAAATAATTTGAGGTTCCTTGTTAGAGTCCAAATCCAGGTGTGACGAAGCGAGGGCCCAGGCTGGCCGTCTGATGAATCCTCTGGATATGGAGCTAACAGGTCATCTGATTGATCTGTAGGCTGGCCATCCCACCAAGCTTTCTTTTTTTAACTTTTAGTTTTTTATTCCTGTAGTTAATTAGCCAGCTGTGGTAATTGCTTGGGCTGTGTTAATTGATTAGGTCATAGGGTGTTATATAAAGGTGGTGTAGTTTGAACCTGCCAAGGTCTAACCTGCCTGAATTTCATAGCCTGGATTTCTTAGCATTGGTTTTCAAAGCATATTGGAGTTGTAACTGGAGTTTGAACGGGATTTGGGCAGGATTTGGGCCCTTTTATAAATAGTTGTGTGATTTGTTGGTAAAGCAAAGTTTGCTGATTTATTTATTTCTATACATCAAAAAAACCTAGGATGTCTGCACTTGTGCATTGCAGTGGGTGTGATGCTTTTGTTTTGCGGGAGACAATTTGGAAACTCAGGTGTTGTCCAATCTGTCAGAGGATGTCTTTTTTACTTGATAAGATAGCTAGGATGCAAGGTGAGATAAGCAGGATGTCTGCATCTTTGATGCCACCATTGCCTCAGAGGGTTCCCAGGAAACGTACTGGGTGGACTATGGTGAGGAATGCATGCAGGAAGGTTCCAGTTGTGCAAGGACACATTGCACAGCCTCTGCCCTTGCGTAACTCCTATGCAGCACTTGGAGGCCTGGAGAGCACTTCAACAGGTAATGTAGCGCATGAGGTGTTGAGG
>WWET01005684.1:15458-42045 GCA_011038615.1 Limnodynastes dumerilii
AGGTGAAGTGCTTGCCTGGAGCGACAGTTCCACATGATAAAAAGCGTGTTTTAAATATTGTAAAGGCAGTGAGCAAGGAAAGGGAGGTTGATGTCATTATCCATCTTGGGACAACTGACTTAGCTAATGCTGGAGTTGCGGCTGTCAGAGATGAATTTAGGAAATTGGGAACTGCTCTTAAACAGGTGGCAAATACTGTGACTTTTTCTGAAGTGCTGCCAGTACAGAGATATGAAGAAGGTAGAATGTGGCGCATTCATGATTTCAATCTGTGGCTTAGGAAGTGGTGTCATGAGGAAGGATTTGGGCTCATAGGACATAGTCGTTCCACCTGGCAAAATAGGAACTTGTATAAAAAGGATGGCTTACACCCATCTTCTGTGGGGACAGATATTCTAAGTGAGCAGTTTGAATGCTTTATTGGAAACCATTTAAACTAGGAGAGGGGGGCACTGATACAATTAATAAAAATAGCTGCTCCCCTAACCCTAACCAAAAAGTATTGGGTGGCCAGTCAATAATGACAGATAATATAGCCACAGCAACAAATGGAAAAGAAAATATATCTCACGTAAGTCCTCCGTTCCAAAATAACAATGAATTGGACACTTTATCAAGCAGAAAGTAATTACTTTCTGCTTGATAAAGTGTCCTGGTCAACACGAAACGCGTTGCAGTTTTACTTTCTTACTCCTGAGAGCATACAACTGGTTCATCCTATTTTACCTGTGGCAAAGTCTAATTCATTGTTATTTCGGAACGGAGGACTTACGTGAGATATCCACACGGCATATTGCATACTAGTTGCCGGTATATCAAGCAAACTACAACAAATCAGTGCCCACTCCGGGGATGCCCGACAGGCCTGCACCACTTGAATACTTGTGGATGTAGCGAGAGCTAATACTCATAGCTACTGACAGCCTCTTTCACATCTCGGATCCACAATTGGAACCACTGAGTCTTCTGAGTCGTGAGTTATACCATCTATCAAGATTAATACACCTTACCATCATTTACAGAACTTGCTACGTTAACATTATAGAATTGGCTATTGCTGACGATACTTGAATTCACTTTCCCGCAGCGGTTGTTAACCACTAATCAACCAACCGGTCTGGTTTCAATCCAACGCACAGGGGCTACCAACCTCCCGTTCGGCCTCCCCACTCTCCTAGGGGGAGAAGTTCCCTGCGGACTGTGCTGCTATTAACCAGTGTACTGAACTGTTTATAATTTGTGGCTTCAATACTCACATTAGCCCGAATTGAATGCTCTATCAGGTGTACTATTGTTTTAATAGAGTAATTGTACTTTTATGGCTAGTTATATTTATAACTATTCTTAGATTTTATGTGGTTAAAATAAATGTTTATTTTTTGATATTTATGCACTGGTGTTGAAGTTGTGAAGTTTTTTCAGCCATCGCAGGTGTAATTATATGCTAACTAATTTTTTGACACGAACTAGCGCTGTCATATACCCCTTCTTTGTATGTTTAAGTCTCTGTCTTTTTTGTTTTCTATTTGTTTATGTTTCACACCTCCATTGCCGGTACTCCCTTATGCTCGTTTGCATGATGACACTCACTTGATTCTGGATCTGCTTATGTACTTATGTGCTTACATATTTTACTCTCTGCTTGTATACCGCAAAAAACCTCAAATATACCATTTACCAATTATGGTGGGGAAAACCTTAGATGTTATCCAGACACTTTGGGCCTGATCCAGAACTACGCATCGGAGAGAATTTACGCGTGGCGGAGACATAAATTCGCAGTTTAGAACGGACTGCGCATGCGCACCATAGAAAATACGCACATTGACGTAGCGTAATTGTGAACGTATGGGCCATTTACGTATGTGTCACGTAAATACTTACGTGTGGGCGTGCCTAATTTACGTTCATCCAAAATACGTCTGAAATACGTGAAGTAGGCGGGGGGTGGTATTTAAAGTGTACAGTATTGGCGTGCTAAGCTGCGTACGTTCACGTTACATGTGAAAATACGTCCGTCCGAGGGGAGTGTAGCGAATTTACGTGCACGAAAATACACTCCGCGAGTAAACGTACGGCACACGTAGTTCTGGATCTACCTCTTTATCCCTATTGCCTTGAAGGGCATGGTTAAATTACAGATTGGTTCATGGAATATTGTGGGGATTCATTCACCCATTAAGAGGAAGCGTATGCTGACCTATATTAAAAAGAAAGGGATTGATGTTATTATGTGTACAAGAAACTCATTTGATGCCACCAGAAATTATAAAGCTTAATTCACACGGTTACAAATTGATATCGTCAGCCTCTTTCAACACCAAAGCTAGGGGGGTTGCCATACTGTTCCGACACAATATCCCCTTCACCCTTCATTCTCAGATTAATGACCCAGACGGGAGGTATCAAATTCTGGAGATATCAGTTTTTGCCAAACGGTTCCTGTTTTGTAATATGTATGCGCCCAACAATTATAACAAGTGTTTTTTTCTTAATATAATATGCAAGTTACTGGCATCAGTGGATGCCTCTATCATAGTAGGGGGGGATTTTAATATAGTGGCCTCTCGGCAGTTAGATAGATAGACACTGGTTGGGGCTATCATTTCCAAAAAGTTGCCAAAACTGGGGGTCCCTCAATTTGCATGTCAATTGCAATTGTTAGATATCTGGAGGTCTCGACATCCCCTGGATCGTACATACACATGTCTCTCGGCTGCTCACGGCACACTATCAAGGATTGACTACCTACTTCCTTCAGAATCCTTGACTCCCCTGATACTTACTGCCGAAATAGAACCTATTGTTTTATTGGATCACGCACTAATTTGGTTTAACTTAGAATGGGGGCCGAGACGAAAGGTTTTGAAGCAAGTGAAGTTTCCAGCTTTTCTGTCGGGCTCTCTTAAGTTTCGGGACTTCTTAAAGTCACAATGGGTAGTATTTAACTCCACCAATGAGGGACACACCGATAATCCGCAACTATTCTGGCAAACGTTTAAATCAGTTATAAGAGGGTCCATCATCTCATACACATCTGAACACAATAAGAAACTTAATGCAGAATATCTAGCCTCGCAAAAAAGCTTGTCTATAGCGCATCAAAGGTATTTGGCTAACCCCTCCATTTCCCATACACGGGAGCTTAGGACGAAAAAAATTCAATTTAAGGGTGTACTAAGCAGAATGGGAGACCGCTATCTCGCACACAAAAAATTTTACTTTTTTAAATGGGGCAATAAACCGGGATGTCTCTTGTCCAACTTACTACATAAGTTAGTACGGCGGCCGTAGCAGTAATGCGCATGCGCCGGTTTTAAATGGGGCAATAAACCGGGACATCTCTTGTCCAACTTACTACATAAGTTAGTACGGCGGCCGTAGCAGTAATGCGCATGCGCCGGGCAGATGTTGCACGGCGTCACTATGGAAATGCCCGATCGTAGGGTAGCCTTCAGCCGGCGTAAGGAAGGGGCCATACGCCCGCACAGGGGGAGTGCCAGGGGGAGTCAGCGATGTAACGCTGAGCGTTAGTACGCTCAGCGCTACAACATACCCCTGGATCAGGCCCTTATACACTGTTATCTTAGAGTTGGGGGTCTCTAAAGCGTGGGAACAGCCTATTAGGGCCTGGGCCAAGGATATCCCATCAATCTCTGAAGTGGATAATATACTAAAGCATTATGATGATATCATGAAAGCCCTGAGCACTGCGTCTTTGCAAGAAGTCCACTTAAAAACCTTTAACATGGTTTTCATTTCTCAAGCTCAGAGGAGTCATATGGTTAATAAAGAAACAGGGAGTTGCCTGAAGTGTCTGGCCAGTAGGGCAACGTTCATCCATAATATGTGGGAATGCGGCAAAATCCGGAAGTTCTGGCATAAGATCTTAGGATTTATTAACAGAGTCCTCAATTTACAATTGTCCCTTGACCCTCATGCACTATTAGTGGCTGATTTCTCCAAGTGGAAGGAAATCCCAGGGGTAAAGGAGGTTATACCGATCCTTGTAGTCATGGTTACTATGGCAAAAAGAGTTATTTTAGAAGTCTGGATTAAGCCATCTGCTCCTACGGTAACCCAGGAGGAGGCGACTTTGCTAGAGCTACTATACCTAGAGAGAAGGGCGGTTCTACCGGACGTAGACAAAGGAATTCCCAAGTTTGAACAAAAATGGGGTCCTGTTTTTTGTTACGTAATTTAAATGAACCTAGCCTGGTAGCTGCTGTTGGGGATGGATCAGAGGAGAGGTAGCTGGGTCTTAAAGAATTCCATATATGCAGACGGGATATGATATATATAACTTCCTAAGTGTACCGGCATTGTGAGGGTCATTATTAGGTGGGTTTTCTAATTTGTGTCTTAATATATTTTAATTTATACTTTATTTTGCTGTCATTTTGTTTGTCTGTCCTATTTTCCTTTAAGTATATTGTGTTCATCCACTGTCTGGTTTATTTTGGACCTTTTTGGCACATTATCTCTGTACCTGTAAAATTAACCATGTCTAAACTATGCTTATACCTGGCTTGTATCCTGGCTATCTGTATCACTTGTTTAATATCCTTGTATATCAGAGGTTATGTCATATCTATTGTTTATACGTTTGTATTCTTGTTTTTTTCTTTTTGAAAATTGTAATAAAAAAAGAATAAAAAAAAAAATATAAGGGTATCCTAAATTGTAAACCAAATTGAGGGTAAATAGGGTCTAGGGTCAGTATAGTTTTGAATAAACAAATGGGCAGACTAGATGGGCCATGTGGCTCTTATCTGCCGTCACTTTCTATGTTTCTAAGCTTATTAGAAACATAGAAGCGGATTTACGAAAAAGTGGGCGGGGGAGGCATTTTAAATAGCCTTTTGAGGGCGCGGTTAGTAATGTCCGCACATACATAAATAACATACGCACGTAACTACACAGAGTTAAGGTTGCCCTATGGACATGAAAGTCACCGAAAATCCGTCCATGTGAAGGGAGTGTCATGGGTGTTGTCTCGCCACTTATATGCGTATATTTGCGTACTTTATAAACATGGGGCCAGATCCAGAACAAAGCTTGTGAGCGAATTTATGCGTGGCGGAGACGTAAATTCGCGTTTTGGTAAGTACTGCGCATGCGCACCATAGAAAATACGCGCCGTAACGTAGCGTAAATGTGAACCATTCACGTATGTGTAGCGTAAATCTTTACGTGTGGGCGTGCCAATTTTACGTGAGTCTAAAATACGTCTAAAATACGCTATGTAGGCAGGGGGTTTGTATTTAAAGTGTACAGTATGGGCGTGCTTAGCTGCGTAAATACGTGTTGCCGTGTTGCACATATGTACGTGAGCGGATGACATCTGTTATGTGGGCAAAAGTTAAGGTAGGGTTTGGAAAGCGGATCTCGGACAAAATACGTACATTCAAGGGGTGTGCGAAGGGGAGTGTATTGAAAGGTACGCACGCGGAAATACGCTACGCGAGTAAACGTATTGCAAGCGGATCTACCGCTTGGTCCTTTTTTATCTAGCATCATAAAGTGTCAGCAACACTTTTACAGAGAACTTTAGACATTCACATCAGTCGCTGCCTCTATAGGAGCTTCATACTAAGGTCCCTAACACACAAGCACAAGATTAAACAGCATGTTTTTGGCATGTGGGAGTAACCAGAGTAAACCCACGCAGACACAGGGAGAACATACAAACTCCACATAGATAAGGCTTAGTCTGGGAATTGAACTCAGAGCTGTGATGCACAAGTGCTACTCACTGAGCCACTGTCCCGCCCCAATCTCTGCTACAGTAGCTTAGTCTATGCCTTCACTTACTCGTGCCCTTTTGACCATAGTCATAGATGTACGTTGTGTTGCCTCATTTGTGTGATTAAAAAAGCTTAAACTGTGCAAAAATATGGTGTTATCTGGAGTTCAATTCCTCCTTTCAGAGTCAGCTGGGCCAAGCAATGTGGTAGCTAGTAACACAGACCACTTGTCTTTGAATATATATTAGAAATAAAAATGACTGTTGTGTAAAAAGCAAGAAGAAAAAGTACAGTCCAACCCTGTCTGTACACATCCCCTGGAAAAGGATTGTCTTTAATCAGTAAAACTATGTATGACTGCTTTCTAACACTGTTGAACAAGGATTAGATTCAGTCAAACATAGCATGCTAAAAGTTATTACTAGATACATCTGAAGCTGGGTACACACCTGTGCACTCATACATGATATGCGATGGTTCATACAATTTCTCTAATGATTGCAAGTCCCGATGAGCATGCTGATTCATGTGTACACATGGGACCAGGTTCACAATTAAGAGTGAGTTAGGTGCAGCTGGATCCGTCCAGCCCCACAACCCACCCCTGTATTTAGAAGCCTAATGGCACTTATGAGTGCCATAGGGCTACTCTAAGTAACTGTACACACGGAAATCCCTTCCCCCCCATGCTACGCAGATCATTTAAATCCCTCCCTCTACTCACTCTTCTTAAAAATGGCCCTAGGCTGCCGTGGCACGCCTCTTCCTTCTTAAATAACTATGTGCAGTCTTTAAAGACCGCACGTGGTTAAACTCCGTTCCTAAGTCCTACATAACTTATGTAGTCAGTATGTCTAAATTCTTAATTTTATGCACCTAAGAAGCTTCAGGGCTGTTACTAGCAAACCACCAGCCAATAGAGGCACGCTAGGTGGCCTGTGAGGTTTCTAGAAGGATATGGGAAAAGTCAGTTGGAGTTGGCAGTTGGTCTAAGGAGGGTTGGAGAAGAAGTGTACGTAGCAAAGATGGTGTAGAGTGAAGAAGCAGCGTTGTTAGCAGGGGTATCGGAGAGAGAAAAAGGTGTCGGAGGTGCTGTCAGGAGAGTACGCTAGTGGTGTGGAGAGGAGAAGAATCGGTAGTTGTTTAGCAGAGAAGCCGGGAGAGATTGCTGAAAGAGCTGACAGAAGGAGAGATAGCGGTGGAGATTAGCTGAAGCAGCAGAGGAGACGGTGACAGCAGTGAGCAGAAGAGATCAGCAGAGACAGCCGAGGAGACGGTGGTATTGGTGAGCAGAGGAGTATAAAAGAAGAGATCAGCTGTGGTGACGGAGGAGAGATTAGACAAGGGAGTTGGTAGTGGTGAGCTGAAGTGCCAGAGATGCTGGGAGAGAGAGAGAGGGGTGGAAAAGCAGCTGTGAAGTAGGCGTCAGTGGACGGTATAAGAATTACAGTGATTTCTATATGTGCTTCCCAATTTTTAAGGGACCAAAAGTAATGGAACAATCGACTCAAAAGCTATTTCATGGACAGGTGTTGGCTAGTCCCTTGTTATTTCATTATCAATTTAGCAGGTAAAAAGTCTGGAGTTTATTCTTGGTGTGACATTTCCATTTGGAATCTGTTGCTGTTGACTCTCAATATGAGATCCAAATAGCTGTCACTATCAGTGAAGCAAGCCATCATTAGGCTAAATAATCAAAAGAAACCCATCAGAGAGATAGCAAAAACATTAGGTGTGGCCTAATCAACTGTTTGGAACATTCTTAAAAAGAATTAACGCACCGGAGAGCTCAGCAACACCAAAAGACCCTAAAGACCACGGATAACAACTGTGGTGGATGACAGAAGAATTTTTTCCCTGGTGAAGAAAAACCCCTTCACAACAGTTGGCCAAATCAAGAACACTCTCTTGAGTGTTTATGTGTCAAAGTCAACAATCAAGAGAAGACTCCACAAGAGTGAATATAGAGGGTTCACCACAAGATTTAAACTATTGGTGAGCCACAAAAACTGGAAGACCAGATTAGAGTTTGCGAACCAACATCTAAAAAAGCCATTACAATTCTGGAACAACATCCTATGGACAGATGAGACAAAGATCAACTTGTACCAGAGTGATGGGAAGAGAAGAGTATGGAGAAGGAAAGGAACTGCTCATGATCCAAAACATACCACCTCATCTGGTGGTGGTAGTGTCATGGCGTGGGCATGTATGGCTGCCAATGGAACTGGTTCCCTTGTATTTATTGATGATGTGACTGCTGACAAAAGCAGCAGGATGAATTCTGAAGTGTTTCGGGCAATATTTTCTGCTCATTCAGTCAAATGCTTCTGAACTCATTGGACGGCGCTTCACAGTGCAGATGGACAATGACCCGAAGCATACTACAACCAAAGGGTTTTTTAAGGCTAAAAAGTGGAATGTTATGCAATGGCCAAGTCAATCACTGACATGCAAAACACAAGAAAAGGGGGCTCCAGGCGCTATGGTAGTCCTTGGCCTTTTGCCCCCATGAAAATTTTTGTTCCTATGCCCCTAGACAAGGGAGTTGGTAGCGGTGAGCTAAAGTGCCGGGGAGAGAGAGAGCGCGGTGGAAAAGCAGCTGTGAAGTAGGCGTCAGTGGTAAAAGATAGCAAGAATTGGATCGGAGTGGAGAAGAGAGTGAAGGGTGAACGAGAAGCAGAAGGTGAAGGGGAAAAAGAGACTAAAGTGGGCAAACAGTGCAGCGTAGAGTGATTTAATTAGATCAACCACCCTGTAAGATTTCTCCCAAATTGCCCTAAATTCTTCATAGTGAGACTGTGTATCATTTGTATCCTGTTGAAAACAGTGTATGTTCACAAGAAACCAAAATATTGTATAGTTATTACTTGGGAGTAAAGATTTGGAGTAATAATTTTAATTGAATATTGAGTAGTAAATTACAACTATATAAGAGCAATAGGAGGAGTGTGGAGTACTTAAGAAATCTTATCAGCTTTAGTGAGTTTATTAAAAGTAACGAGATGTAATAGTTGATGTTGGATATATATATATATTGATTTTCTGGACAAAAACTTTATATAATGTTATTGCTGGGTAACTGTTAAAAGTGTAATGATTTCTCATATTGTATGAGCATTCTTTTTGTGAACCAACATACGCTTTGTGAAACAGAATACGTTTTCCGCTATTACAGAGTAAAAGTCAAATAATTAATTTTCCTCAGTAAAGAAATCAATTTAAATAGCAAACTGTTGTCTATGTTTTCTCTGAGATTTTCTTATCCTATTTCACCTCTCTGCAATCTCCTCTTTATTTGAACCTGAAACATTTGGGGTGTTACATGGGGCTACCTTATCTAACTACGCTTAGTTTTCCTCTTAGGAAGGAAACTACGCACGGATATTGCCTCTCCCCGCCCTCCCCGGCTAATCTCTAATCTAAATCCCTCCCCCCTCTCATTTCTAACTAAACATTTCCAGAGGCAGCATTAGAGCGCCTCTTTCTAAATTACTACCTAACAACTATTAAACTGTTTCATAAGAGAATAAAACATGTTTTATACTGTAGAACACAATACACTATACTGACAATTTTTCATTCATGTCCAAAATTTATTTTTAATAAATATCTTAATTTTAGGGGTTTGGGTTTATTTTAACTGTATAAAAGAACATTTTTATTAAATTAATTTCAATTATGTTATTATAACCTCTATTAGAATTAAACAACACATACCAGTTGAAATGCTTTATATAAAAAAGATACTTTGAAACATGGCAACATGTGAAGACAGCAGCATTACGGACCGTATTTACAGATCCCATTTTGCTTGGTTTTGCGTGCATATTTTTAGGAGCGGATGAACTGCACATGCGTAGTAACTTTTTCCATGCACATTACGTAGTTTGTACACACGGAAGTACTTTCGGCACAGGCATGTGAATCGCACTTAGGAACAAACGTACGGAGGGGCGTGGTTTTTACCCGTATGGGAGGGTGTGGCTAGATAAATACGCACGTTTGTAAGTAAATATGAACCTAAGTACACACATAAGTACACACATACTACGCTGCTGCTATGGACACCCGATCCACGATCGGGTGTTGCCTTAGCTACGCCGGGCAACATCTGCTGGATCAGCCCCATAGACTTAAGGGTGCTCTATGGAGGCGGAAGCCACCGAAAACCCGTCCAGCCGAGGGGAGTGTCATGGGTGTAACCTTGCTAAGTGCGTGCGTTAAAACGCCCCGTACTAAATACGGATCTGTGAATCTGGTTCTACAACCTCAGCCTGTTTGCTAGATATCCGTTTGCATGTTGGATAAGCATGCTCAGTTTCAATACTACCTTCCAGAGATGCTGCTCACAGAACTCTGAATAGGTCTTATACCGCACTTTTGCAGCACATTAACTCTAGACCAGTTCCTTAGTCTGTATCAGGCTGTTTGTGGTGAGTTAGGCAGATTAACATCTATTGCAGTTTATGGAACTCCCATTAATCTCATGGCTCCACATGAATTCAGGGACGATGCAAGATATAAGTTGTTTGTTTGAATTGGATACACAATGCGGTGTGTGCTCAGCCAGCTAATGCATATTTAGGGAGTCTATTCTTGACTGCAATTGACACTTACTCATCCTTCATATCATTCTGTATATATTTAAGTAAATATAGCTGTTAATATTAGAAATCTTTATATTTGTATCATTCTTCACAGTCTCGACCGCCTGGTGTTTATTTTCTTTTTTCATTGCCTTTGCGGTTTTCAGCTATCACCACTCTGAGTGCTCGGGGAACATGTTTATTCTTTGAGGTGCCCTTTTCCAGGGCTACGGCTATCTGCGCCGACGGGCCGTTACCGGTTGCCATTATGTTGTTCTGACTTTGCAATGAACCATATTGTAGCACAAGACGGCATCTGTCTCCTTATGCAGCAGCAAATACATTTTGGTTAACCACAATGGCAAACTAAGTCAAGATGCTTATGTCAACGAATCCATTTTCTTAACAAAGTGACATTCTTAGTTTCTAGGGCAACAGACAGGATTGTAAGTAATAAGGTGTTTATTACTTAGGCAGTAAATCTTAGTCTATAAACATGCCAAATATCCTATTAAACCTGCTGCTGTTGCAGAGTCACAATAAACTCTGTTTAAAAGTTTTATAGCACCAGTCACCTTGACGTTGCAGTTTAAATTGTTGTTGATTTAAAAGTTGCCACAGTCTCCTGCAATGTGAGGCTCTTGACCTTTTGTTTTAATTTCTTTACAAATTCTAAAGCTGGTTAAAGGTTTTTTTAATGATGTGTACCTGCTGGGATGTTGTAAAAACTGTTATGGACTTTATTTCATTTCATTACAATAACTGAGGTTCTAATGACTAGATTTGATCTTACTTAACAGCTTATTGGAGAATTAAAGAAAGGGGTAGAGGGAGGAGGCGAGAGTTCATTATTTAACAATATTTTAGAAGCAATGGTTTAAAATAGATTATGGTGAGATAAGGGGATCATCTGCAGCACATTTTTTCTTAAACATGACTGTCAATTATTTTGATGGATTTATTCAGGTATGACAGTTAAAGAATGAAGAAATTTTATGTTGGAACTACTACAGTTACTACGGTCCGTATTCAATCTTTAATATGCTTCTACTGTCAGAATGCACACCGTAGTAGGTCATTTATGCAATCTATGTACCATTTAGTGGTTCGTACAACCACTGATCTGCACGGAACTCTTAAAACCAGTCTAGACTATAAAATATACATGTTAACCATCGCCCACCTTGCGAAGTTTAGGCAGGCGGATGGGATTGACGTCCCTGTCATCGTAACATCTGGTGCCCACATGTGCACTGCCAGAAGAACACCTGACTCCCGTAAGCAGAGTGCGAAAGTCGAGAGTCGGAACGTAAGTCTGAATCCGTCCCCTTGCTGTCTGAAGTCAGTCTACCTGAGTGGGACTGGTTAAAATGCATTAACACTATGGGGGCGATCACGTGGCGTACTTTGGAGTGATTTTGCACAGAATGTGATCAGAAATGATGTGCACGAAATGCAACTCGCAATGCCCGATCAAGAGCTGAAGGGAAATAGAAATAAGCGCTGTTAACATAAAAACATTTCGCGCCAGACACATGTCATGTGACAATACAGGGGGCTGACATTTCACAACCTATTCCGAACCATTGTGTTGGAATGTCAAACTTTAAATGCAAAGTAAGAGTTATGATATTGCTGGTGGAGCATAGTGCAGGAATAAAATATTTTATAAATAAATTAGCTTCAAAATAATTTTTCTTAAATTCATTCTTGATATTATTTTAGTGCATTTACATTAAGTGTCGAAACCGAGTTAAAACATTGTTATTAGACTACAAAATAAAAATGAATCTTTGTAAAGAAATGTGAAATGTGAACAAAGGACCAAGGAAAAGTGGGAAAACGTGAACGCGGATTTACGCAACTATGCGCGTGCATTGAAGTGCGCGTGCGTATTTTCTCGGGCTTTTCTAACACACGATATTACACTTTAATAAACATACTTACATACATATTTTCATACAGGACTTGTTTATGTTTAATGTCTAAATACGTTCCTATTTATTAAAACTGTGCTTTATATTCGCAGATGGTTCAATCAGCTAATTGTCGCTGATCAATGAATTAATGTCTTAATTACATGATGTTTTGACTCATGGTGTAGAAAATTATATTGTATTAGTGATGCTGTTTTCCGCTGAAAGATCGCATAAAGGGATCGCAAGTTATAGACATTAATAAGTTATGATGCGAAATGTGTTTGTTTACAATTATGCTGATGAACCTCTGAAGTGGAGACAATGAAAGACCCCTAGACCAATGGTGAGCTAGGGATCCAGGATGGTCATGAGAACTCTCCAATCAAGATGTGTTCGGTTACCCCTTTGATCCTTACTGTTAAAAGAACTCTGTCTGGGCATTGGACCCCAGAAGGCATCTGTACTATATATTTTATATGTCTTGCCAGGGGCTGCACTACTGTTATCAGGAGATCAACACTTTTGTATTAACTGTTTCCCTGCCGATATAAACACACTTTGGTGGGTTGGACCGCATCTTCGACTGGTTTGGTATTTTTCAGGTATAATTGCGAATTACCACAATGCGTGCTCTTAGGGTACTGACTCAACATAAGACTAAAGCACTCGCACTGTTCATAACCACCACTTACAGTATATATTGCAGTACACTACCCTACACTTGTGCTACACAGCAGTGTTCCCCAACCTCAGTCTTCAGGGACCACTAACAGTGCATGTTTTCCAGGTGTCACTGCTGGAGCACAGGTGTGTTCATTACTAACTGTCACATTTTAAAAGCTCCACAGGTGCTGCTCATTATATCACTTGTGATTCTTTAAGGTAACCTAGAAAATATGGACTGTTAGTGGTCCCTGAGGTTGGGGAACACTGCTATACAGTATATATGTTCATGTAGCTATATGGATCTTGGCTGCTTTGTGATTGTAATCTATGCTCCACACTTGCATAGTCATCCAGAGCTACCATTGCCTGCACTATTGGATGGCTCGCAGCACACCAATATTTTGCAGTCAGATATACAGGATACTCAATGCTGATTTGCCTGCATCTCTGGATCTGCCTCTATGTCTGCGTATTGTGGGCCAGGGTTTACGGATCACTCTAAACTTTTTGTATCAGATTTGGGAGTCTGGATCTGACCTAATCTTATGTTCATTATCGACTTGAGAACTTTTGCCTGTCCATGGCCGGCCTGTCTGAGATGACTCTGTGGCTATAGCTGCTTGTTTTCAGAAATCCAAGATCAGTCCATAAACACACAGCATATACTGTGTGCCATAAAGTTTATTTGTGACAAGAGGTAAAATAAGGTAGCAAAGGGAGGACCTGACATTTGAGGTTTGTCTTGGCATATGACCCACCTTATGGCCAATACAGGCTAATTTTTAGCATTGATGTCATCTGAAGTTTATTCTATTCACAGTCTTCTAAGCTGAATAAAATAGACCTTTAAAACAGGGACAATCCTGTCTCAGAAATGCCTAGAGACATTGGAAATGTGTAGAAGAAATTTAGGCTGTATATTATGGTCTAGGAGACATCTTTAGGTTTCCTTCACTTATTCATCTTTTCTAGGTTCACGTTCTCTTATACCTTTTTAGGGCACTGTATTCCATGTCATTCAGTAAAAGACATGCATAGATTTGTACTACACAGATTTTTGCTTTATTGTACCAATTAAAACTGTACTTAACTTTGGCGCTATGCATAGAAATAGTGTTGGCACCTCAATGATCAGGGTAAAAATATATAAGGACGGGGTGTAGTATGTGAGTTATGATGACATTTGATCAACATTCATGCACCCGTTGACAGTGTATGAACGTTGATACAAATAAACTCGATTGGGTTGCTTTCCAGACAAGATCTATAATATTATTATATCAACCTTAGTGTTGCCGACACTCAAAAATCCTACACTAACACTAATCATTACCACCATCCAACTCTAACCCTAATCCTAACTGCAGCCTAACCCTAACTACAGCTTAACCCTAACCCTAACATGACAGAGTAAATCATCTTCGTGTGGGCATCACTGTCATTTCAGCAGTGTTGAGCAGGCGTCCATCTAAGTGTCTGACACTCAACAGTATTTTGTAAGGATGGCAGGAGGACACTGCGCTTAGCAAAATAACTTACTGGTCTTGTCAGAAAGTTAAAATTTTTTCCAGGCTGCTTAATATCACACATGTGCTGTACGGCGTATAGAACAGTGGATTGCTTTTGTACAGTAAGTCCTTTCACGCAAGAGTACGATTTGTGCCCCCCTGTACTTGCACACAAGTCCAGCAGGGGTCACTGACATTTTATTCCAGTGGGGGTTGTGTGCAAGAGGAAATTTGTGCAAGAGTTGGGCTGCCTCTTTATACAATTCAGGCGACAGACCACCGTATGTCACCTGAATGTCACCTGCCAGCAATTGCTGGTAGTCTCAATTTTAGAGAGCAGTGGTGGTACGAGTCCCGGAGTTGCAAAGATTTCTGTGCCGACAGGTAAGTCTTCACCTAACCCTAGCTGCCGCAGCCTGTCACTGTTAGGCACATAGGTACCCATTCCCAATACTCAATACTTATTAACATCCTTACTGCATCCTACATCTATCCCTTCTCTTCCTTCATTCCCCCTCTCCTCCGCTTACACCAGCAGTCCACTTCCTTTCCCCTCTTTATATTTTCTGTAAGATCTTTCCTCCCACTTAGTGTGTTAGCTCATGTGAGCAGGGCCCTCCATGTGTTGTTCCCTCCTCCACCACTCCACCCTCACTTCATACCCTCTTGTTCCCCTCTGCTACACTTTTACCCCGTCCCCACCTGGTGGCTCCCTCTCAACCCCTCATTACTGTCTATCCCCTCCTTCCTGATCTGCCAAGCTTGACACCTCGCATTTTTCCTTGTGTTCTGTGTTTGCTTCACTTTATTGTATTTTTGTGATTTTTTTTTTATTTCTATTTTATTTTAATATATACTATGCTGTCCATCCCTACCCTGTATGTCTGTACTTATGGGGTAGGGATGGATTTTGCACGGCACTGCGGACAACTTGTGGTGCCTTATAAATAAATGATAATAATTATAATAAAAAGAGCTGCAATACTAATAGCAGAGAGAAGGGGTGCTGCCATAGGTCCAATATAAACAGGCATAAATTACAAGCGGATAAATGGGCAAGCCTATGTGTAGATGAAGTCCACAGGAACCTTTATTGGTGCACTCTTGATTACCATGAATTAAGAATGCACTGATAAAGGTTCCTGTGGACTTTGCCTACACATAGGCTTGTCTGTTTTTCCTCTTGTAGTTTATGCCTCATTGACAATGATAATGTTGCCATTCAGCAGATGGCAACACCACGGCACGACTTCTCTTGTGGCTAATCGCTGCTGTGTTAAGTCAGTTACATTGGACCTGACTTAAGAGTGAAATTTCGAATGTACCTAAATATACGCATGAACGAGATCCGTGAGAGGGATGTAGAGATAATAAAGAACCTAATTAACCACAATCCCATTCTCGGGACTTCTAAGTACGTACGGTTCAGTAAGTGCGCAGATTTAAGTGCGGATGTTTTTCCTTGATGTGAATCATGCGGAGGCCATTAGGTTCTTAAAGTTAATCAACATTCACTTATCCGCAACTATACACACTTGTTGAATAACAACACAAAACATCTTTGTATTAATGGGTAATCAATCACGTTAATTAAATAAATGTTTAATTTTTTTAATTTTATTTTACAAATTTAAACTTGTCACATTGCACGTTTAACCCTTGTGCTGAGGACTAATGATCTACTTGTGTAATGTTTGCTAATAAGTTTGAATAGTCTTTCTTGGAAGTATATGATTTATTAAAAAAATATATATATATTTATAATTTAATTTAACTATATATGTTATTTTTAAATATAAAAGTTGCTTGTTTATAAAAAAAAACAATTATTTTTTTAAATAAAATAATAATATATTGCAAACAATAATGTTTTCTATAATGGAGCACATTAAAAATATAAAGGAAAAACACACACGCTAGCATAGGACCATTCGTAAATCAAATAAAGAGAGGTAGAGGGCTACCTTATCTTTCTATGTGTGTAAGTTAATTCTTGCAAGGCACTCTTAACTTGTGAATCAGTCCTAACTCTAGAGATACACCCACTCTGTCCTCTAGTAGCCCGTGTGATGCTCATTTACATTAAGAGTGTTGCCCCTCTAGCCACGCATGCGGGACTTATTCTGTACCAAAGCGTAAATCAGTCCTAGGTCAGCTGTGTTTGTGAATCGGTCGGCCATGAGTTATGGACATGCGCAATATATCCATTCTTAAAAATATGCACAAAGGGTCTGATCCTGAGCTACTCTGTGCCGTAAGTACGGCCAACGTTGCTCTGGTGCACTCCCCCTGTCCCGGCGTACTTACCCACTGTTACGTTGACTGAAGGCTACCTTAACTTCAGCCGGCGTAACAGTGGGTAATTACGCCAGGAATCTATTCATAACCCCCTAACCCAGCCCTCCCTTCCCCGTCTACCTTCCGTAACTAAAGAAATGGATCTGCCCCAAATATTCAGTACTTTCTTATTTGTGAATAATGTCCATTATGATTTATTTTTATTATTGTTAATGGCGTCTTGATTCCAGCTCCTTTATGTAAAAACAAGTATTTATGATTACAATACATATTATGTCATTTGATTGCTTTACATAATATCCTATAGAATAAAAACACAAAGTTCCTCCAGGACTGTTACAAAACAGTATTAGATGTTATCAGCTGTAAATTTATACACACTGTTTTGTTCTTGCATGAAGGTTCCATCTTTCAGCATGGTTAATTAATATGCTTATTCATAAAGGTACATTATGAACATGTTTGACTGCAAAACATAAGGTCTCTACCTGAGGGCACATGGCGATACTGAGGATAACAGCGCTTTTCCCACCTATGCACTAATTACTGTTGTGAACTTTATTAGCAATCACTGTGTTTCTTGTTTCAGAATGGTTTCATTAGTAGGTGATTTAGTTTTGGGAATGGTTTCAGCGATGGGGTTAAATTGACCATTTATTCTGTGCTTCTAGTGCAGAACATACAGATAAAATGTAAAGCTGCACACAGGGATGGAAAGTGAAAGGCTTGAGCATGGAGTCCATCCCCGCCTTTAGGGGCTCTGGCGAACACTGTCACACCTTAAACAAAGCATACAGCGAAACGCGTGCCAGGTGGTTTCTTATCAATCCGGTGTCAATGCGTCTGTTGTCTCATCTGAACACTGCTTCAGTTCTGGTTCCAGCATATGGTTGATATAAACACTTTACGGTCACAATGGGCAAGGTAGCCGCTCCACGGAGTGAAGATCCTCTGTGAGGTGGCTTTATGTTTATTTACTCCGTTATTTTTTTATTTCTAGATTAGGGAGAGTATGTGACTGCTTAATACCTGTATTTGCTGTAATTGAATTTAGATGTTACCGGAATCTATATTTATGAACCTGTTTTCACTGATAATTATCATATATATGAACAGGATAACTCATACTGAATGCAGTTATTCCCTAAATATTACAAATGAGTGGCTTGGTTGTGATTATTTATGGATTTACTCTTTATAAGGAGAGACAGCTTTTGCATTAAACAAGTAGATCTTGCTATAAATATTGATCTTTTTGGACACTGTGATGTTTTAAATATGACTGACGGTTGTATGATGTAGCTACTCTCTTTTAAAAATGTTTGTTAATAATAAAATGTAATGATTTGATACTTATGCACCTGTTCGTTGAGGTACTGTTTTCTGTCTTTGCAGTATACCGTCCAGTAGTTAGACTCCGCGCCCTGGTGTGTCCGTCTCGTAACAGAACCATAACCAAAACCAAAACACGGGGGTCACCGCTCATCTCTAGTATGTACACACATACACAAACATATATTATGCATATATAGGGACTATACACACACATATTTACACATACATACAAACCTGTAATACACATACAACTTGTGTGTGTATATTATAATTTATTTATTAACAGGGTTTTATATAGCGCTATCAGGTTACGCAGCGCTTCACCAAGAATATTCCACATTCACGTCCGTCCCTGCCCCATTGAAGCTACAGTCTAAGGAGCTGATCCAGAGCTACTGCGGGCGTAGGCGTAAGATCGTCTGAAAAGCCGATCGACGTATGCCCCGGGCAGATGTTGCCCAGCGAAAGTACGGCAACACCCGATCGTGGATCGGGCGTCCGCAGCACCAGCGTAGTAACGCTGGAGTGGGCGTCCCCCAGTGTTACTACGCCGAGGTTAGTGCAGGGAGGGAGGGTAATGAGGCTGGGAGGGCGGCGTTATCATACTAACACTCCCTTACACCGTCTGAAGTTAGGGTAGCCTTCAGCCGGCGTAAGGGAGTGTAAATACGATAGGGCAGGGGGAGTGTCGGGGAGTCCCACGATGTAACGCTGAGTGTTAGTATGCTCAGCGCTACATTGTAGGTCTGGATCAGGCCCTAAGTTCCCTAACAGACACACACGCAGACATACACACATGCACACACGCAGACATTCACACACGCAGACATTCACACACGCAGACATTCACACACGCAGACATTCACACACGCAGACATTCACACACGCAGACATTCACACACGCAGACATTCACACACGCAGACATTCACACACGCAGACATTCACACACGCAGACATTCACACACGCAGACATTCACACACGCAGACATTCACACACGCAGACATTCACACACGCAGACATTCACACACGCAGACATTCACACACGCAGACATTCACACACGCAGACATTCACACACGCAGACATTCACACACGCAGACATTCACACACGCAGACATTCACACACGCAGACATTCACACACGCAGACATTCACACACGCAGACATTCACACACGCAGACATTCACACACGCAGACATTCACACACGCAGACATTCACACACGCAGACATTCACACACGCAGACATTCACACACGCAGACATTCACACACGCAGACATTCACACACGCAGACATTCACACACGCAGACATTCACACACGCAGACATTCACACACGCAGACATTCACACACGCAGACATTCACACACGCAGACATTCACACACGCAGACATTCACACACGCAGACATTCACACACGCAGACATTCACACACGCAGACATTCACACACGCAGACATTCACACACGCAGACATTCACACACGCAGACATTCACACACGCAGACATTCACACACGCAGACATTCACACACGCAGACATACACACACGCAGACATACACACACGCACATACACACAGGCATACACACACACACATACAGACATTCACACACGCAGACATTCACACACGCAGACATTCACACACGCAGACATTCACACACGCAGACATACACACACGCAGACATACACACAGGCACACACACACACAGGCACACACACACATACACACACACACACACATACAGACATACACACACAGCCGTCAGCTGAATGGTGGCAGAATAATTGTACGAAAAACCTCCGGAATAAAGCACTATTGGGTTATTTGCATGGAAGCTAGCTAGCTTTATAGCTGAAGAAGAGGGTTAGGGATAAGGTGTTAGAAAGGGAGGGTGACTCCAGGAGTTACATCTCTGCCGTTTTCTACAATGCAGACTCTAATCAGCTGTCGTACGATGGTCTTTTGAAATGAAGACCATCGCCCTGGGCGAACTGCACTTCATTTACAGTATGTGGCTCCTAGAGGTGACCTTACCCCTAAATTTGCCCCTGAGGCACCCATCTACGCTGTAGGTGCTTTCAAAAACCTGCGCATGACTCCATTGAATGGTGTCCATTTTGCGCCCACCTGCTTTTACCCATGAACTGCCGCTAAATTTCTCATCATGATGAACCAGCCCCTTTGTGCACCTAGATAGGTAATTCTAGCCTTTAATTTCTATGTCTAGGGGAAAAAGCAAGTTGCGAAATATTTCGAAAAGATTACGCACGCTGCAATTTGTTCACACCTAGCAACAGCAGCTTTAATGGTTTTAATATGCTATCTATAGATCATTTCATAGCTAGTCTGGAGGCTTCTCCAGCCGCCTAGGCAGTTTTCCAAATTGTATTTTATTTTTTGCATTTGGTATTTATGGTAACTTAGCAACTTGGCAGCTATTTTAAACTATGGCATGTTGTACATACATGCAGTAAATAAAGGTAGGTCCTTACCTGTCTGAACCAATCTCATTCCTGACACATAACTTGCAGCTGCTGACTTTGGATTCCACACAAATATTTTAAACCTCTGACTAATTGCATTGAAATAGTTAAGAGCGGGGAATAAGTTTGCTTTAATTCGCAGATAATTCCATGATCACTGCACACTTACATGACAATGATGAATGTGAACATAATGTTTCATGAGTCATATAGACATGTCTGTATATTGCTTTGGCTGTAAAGGTGATTTCTGTTTTTGTTTTTTTGTGTTTCTTTTTTTGCAGTGTCTAAGTTTTTCTTTAAATAGGAGCATTTTGCAATATTTTTTTTATGTCAACACTACACATTAATCTTTATTTATTAACAGGTTTATTTATAGTGCCATCATATTATATAGTGCTTTAAACAACCATTCACTGCAGCAATGGGGCTTACAATCTAAATGCCTTAATGCAGGCACAGACTAGAGTTAATTTAAGTCAGCAGTCAAATAACCTGCCAGCATGTTTTTGGAGTGTGGCTGGAAACCGGAGCACCCCCATACAGACACAGGGAGAACATACAAACTCCACACAAATATTGCCTTGTCTGGGAATCAAACCCACGCCAGAAGTGATGCGAGGCAAGATGTGCTAACCACTTGAGCCACCATGCTGTCCTAGAGGTCGAGATCCAGAATTCCAATTTTATGAAAGCAAGATATTTAGAGGAAGTGACCCACCCCAGTGATTTTCCACTAGGGACCGATAATCCAGGTTGAAGAGAAAGTGATGCTGAGATTGACAGGAGGCAGCTGACAATTTCGTCCCTAATTGACTGCACAAACCTCCTGTCAATCTCGGCAGAAGTCCCGCAGCTGATTGGGTGGCTGTCAGGGAGATTCACCCTCCCGCAAGTGGGTAGCACCTCCATGGTTCTGGCTGGAGTTTCTCCATCTCTTTGACTCAAATATCTAAATTATCTGCAGGTACAGCATTAATAAAGCAATGAAGGCTCTGCATCTCTGACTGTGCAGCCTTGCAGAATACAGGGCTATCATTATTTTATTACTGCTGTACATGGTGATAATTATGGAGTCAGAGAGATGGGAAAACTCCAGCCAGGAGGTGACAGTACAGGGTCCAATAATAATGCCACAACACTTGGTAGCGGACTTAACTGTTTAAAGACTGTGGACCAGATCCAGACCTAATACCGTTAGACCACTTACACCAGCAAAATGTTACGATCAATTTACAATAATAACTTTCGAATGGAACTTAGTTCCACAATACGATTGGAGTTCCACCTGACGGGAAGTTTCTTCCCCTCTGTCCACACAAATTACGAAAGATGGGCGGCTGGAAGATGGTAATATTACTGTAGGGTTTGGGTTTTGTATACACGTGCTGATCAGTGGTTATACACAGCCGCTGATCCGCACACTTCAGTGAATGCAGGCTTATTGCAGTGTGACTGCCATAATGCCTGCATGAGAGAGGGGAGTGACAGGGAGCGTTCACTCCCCTAGCTTGTGTGTACTGCCAGACCCCCTCACATACAGAAATTGTGCGGCATCTCCTCCAACATGACCCATTACATTAGGTACAAAACACTCTGCTTCCAACTGTCAGTTACTATGGTAACCTTCTTTGATTGGAGAGACAAATAGTTTTTTAAATATCAGTTCACCAGGTGAGTGACAGTTGGAAGCTCAGATGCAGAGTATATTGTACCTAATGGAATGGGTCATGTTGGAGGGTCTGCATGACGTGTGGGGGTCTGGATCCTGTCCAGTGTTATCACCATTAGGAAAAATCATGTATATACACAACAGTGATTACTGATCCGATTTTCCGTATAATTGGATGATCAGACCAATAATCGATCTAGTGTGGGCAGTGCAGCATTTTCCATTTGGCACAATGGGCAGGGGTCCTTGAGCACTCCTGTCAAGCCCCAGCATGTTCAGACTGACTATCCTGGATTTGCCCAGGTCAGTGCAATGTTTTGACTGCACTTTCTGGCTTCCAGTGAAGTCCGCACCCCTTATTGAAAGGATCTGAGCCTCCACTTAGATCTCTGGCACTGTGTACCGTGCATGCTGCCAGAGTTGTAAGTGGTGGCTCAGACCCTTGCAATTGTTCAAGCAGTGCAGCCACGCAGTGTGTCAGGACTCGTAACTGCACTGCTTTAATAATAAGGCGGCACTCAACACAGGCTTAGTGCTTGGCACAATGTCTGTCTGAATATCCATCACAATGATGTTGGTGTGAACTACAATAGGTTAATAAGCGTCAGAATTGCAGAGAAAGCAGGGGGCAGAAGGGTGACTGGACACACAGAAGGAGGGGGACTGAAGAGTGACTGGACATACAAGACGGGGACAGAAGGCCGAATGAACACATAAGGAGAGGGCAGAAGGCTGACTGGACACACAAGGAGGGGGACAGAAGGCTGGCCAGATACACATAAGGAGGGGGGCTGAAGGCTGACGGGACACATAGAAGACTGTCTGGACATACAAGACGGGGACAGAAGGCTGACTGAACACATAAAGGGAAGGGCAGAAGGGTGACTTGACACACAGAAGGAGGGGGGCTGAAGTCTCACTGGACATATAAGACGGGGACAGAAGGCTGACTGAACACACAAGAAGGGGAACAGAAGGCTGACTGAACAAAAATAAGGAGGGGGAAAAAGCTGGCTGGACAGACAAAGAGGTGTCAGAAAGGATGGCTGGACACACACAAAGAGAGGAAGTGTGGATGGTTGTAGAAAAACACAAGACGGGCACAAGTGTGAAAGAGGGTCATAATGAGAGATGTTATAATGTTCACAAGGTTTGGTTACATTTTTATGCCTGTGAGTGGGTTTATATGGGCCCCTGTGCATTGCTTTGCCCAGGGATCTGCAATGCTGTTAAGACAGCCCTGAGTGTATGGCCAGTTTAGGGACTGACTTCCGACAACCAAGGGCAACAAGTTTCCCATCTTAAGTGCACAACAATTTTGACTAAAATACATGAAATTAGAGCAAATTTCAGGAACCTGTGTCCACATAAAATCTAGTTATAATATAAATGCAAACATACATTAAAAAGACATTTACTCAAACACAGCATTAATATCACTTTATTTTTTAAGAAATAGAAACAACAGCCTATCTCTTCTTTTTATCTCTTCATTTTATCTCTTCATTTTGTACTCTGTTCATATTATATGTTTAGGTTGTATCATGTTCTGAAACCTTATTGAGAGAAGAAGTAATAAACCCCAGGAAGGGGGCAGTGTACAGGAGTCTGAGTCACATTGCAATATATAAGAGATCAAGCAAAGGCATCATAGGGATGAGAGGGAGGAGCTAAGGAGTAGGACCAATGGGAATATAGCTGGAGGATAGGAATAATCATAAGGGGCCAGATCCAGAGCTACGATCCCTTTATGTTTCAACGCATAGTGTAAGAACTATGTACTCCCCTCGGCACTCCCCTCGCTCGTACATATTTTTGCAGTTTTATGCTTGCCGAACCCTACCTTAACTTTTCCAAGCGTAACCCCTGTCGGCTGTAAAGGCTGCATGTACTTACGCGTCAAAGCACACCCATACTGTACGTTTTAAATGCCCCCCCCCCTCAGAAGCGTAATTACGGGTGTCGCATGGCTGGCACTGCCCTTTGTCCGTAGTTACTCTCTTGATACTAGGATAGTACGTACGTTCAGAGTCGTGTGCCGTAACATCTGCCGGGCGCATGCGCAATACATTCAAAATAGCGTCTACGTCTCCAGCAAGCGTAAATATGCTAGCGGACGTAGCTCTGGATCTGGCCCAAGGAGACATAATAGCTTATTTAATTCATATTTGCATTAGGGAAAAAAATACAACCGCCATTAATTATTTTGAGTAACTTATTGGCTTTGATTCACTATTATGAACTAGATCCAGACTTCCGATGCCCCCTTTCATAGATGCAATCAAGACAGCAAGGACAACGCAACTGGTCCAGCGGTGACAGGTAAGATTTTCCTCACCCTAACAATTACCCTTACCTTCACCCTAACTCTTCCTTTTTTTTATCAGCCTAACCCTAACCCTCCGCTAACCTTAACTCTTCCTAATTCTGCAGCCTAAGCTTAACCTTTTTCTCTATGGAGCCTAACCCTTCCCGTTCACCTCTACAGAGCCTAACCCTTCCTGTTCCGCAGCCTAACACTAATCCTTTCTTTTTGCAGCTTAATCCTTTCTTGTCGAAATAAGGCAATTTGACATGGTACCCGTTTCAGAATTAAATTATGAAAAGAAGAGGCTGTTGGCGATGGCACAGACAAATTTAAACTTTCAACTCTGCCATTGCCGAAAATAGACCATTTATACCGGCAACTGCATCCCCCTTTCCAAATCACAATGGGCTGGATCCAGACTTAAGTAAGCGCTACAAATTAGTTACTCCTGGGCTAAACCATGTTGATTGCAGGGGAGTCATATTTCATCTGTTGCAAACAGTATTAGAGTTGAGAGGTGATGTTTACTATCCCAAGTCTAAATAACAGTGTGATAGTAAAGCTGGTTAGTATCTGTGTGCAGTAAGCAATTCAAAGACTTATCTCTGTATGCAAAGAACATGGTTTAGCCCAGGAGTAACTCATTTCAAGCACTTACTTAAGTCTGGATCCAGGCCTGTATAGAATGAATCCATTGCCCTTTAGTATTTGACTTTATGTCACTTGAAGAGGGATAAGTAACTAGAGTCAGCTTCATTAGCCAGTGATGTCCTGAAGGATTATCTGGTAATTCTGGAATGCAATATTCTGAAATGCTTTTACATGCTGCCAACCTTGGATTAATTGAATTTATTTAATCTAATTAGGAATCTGATGAACGGCAATAAGCTTACACCGCCCGTTCTCACGAGGGCCCAGCACGTGCTGCAGGGCCCAGGACATGTGAGAGACACCGCCGTGTGGCATATTGGCGGATTATGGTAGTTATGTACTTATTAAAACATAGAAAAACATTGACAGTAAAGATTAGATTGTAAACATGTTCTGGAAATTTACCGCAATCTGTTTTTCATGTTTATGAATTGTTCAGATGGATCAAAGACAGGGGCGTAACTACAGAGGGTGCAACTGTTGCGGCTGCCAAAGGGGCCCGGAGCAGTCACTTCCTCTGTACTGTAAGCAAGGTATCGGAGGCTCCTCCCACCTCCTCGCTGTGAGGCTCGAATCTGTGACCTTTCACCCCAATCAGTGGGCCGGATCCAGAGCTACATTCCCTTTACATTTCAACACGTAGCGTATTTACACTTTAGTAATTACTATGCACTCTCCAAGCCACTCCCCTCGGTCTTATGTATTTTTGCCGTTTTACGCTTTCCAAACCCTACCTTAACTTTTCAAAGCGTAACTGCTGTCGTCCGTAATGGCTGCACGTTTTTCCGCGCCTAAACACGCCCATACTGTACGATTTAAATGCCTCACCCCGCTTCCGAAGCGTAATTACGGGTGTCGTATATCTGGCACGTTCCTTCGTCCATAATTACGCTGTTGATCGTGGCTTGTAAGTACGTTCAGAGTTTCGGGTTGTAACATCTGCCGCGCGCACGCGCAGAACATGCATAACCACGTTGTTACGACTCCGGCTAGAGTAAATACGCTGGCGGTCGTAGCTCTAGATCTGGCCCAAAGACATGATTTTATCTCATTCATGTTTAGTGCATTTGGACTGGATAACGAAAGCCTTTTTATCACACTCGTATCCTGCAACCTGATTGCAAGGCATTGCGACCCATTCAGACACTTCTGACACTATCTGATAGAGGGGCCGGATTGCAATCAATTATTTTGAGGAATCTCTCTGTGCGTTACAATCGCTGTTGGAAGTCTGTCTGTGTGATTGGTAGGGGCTCAGTTGCGTATACATGGATGTCCTTAAAGTGCTGTCCAGTGATTGTAGATCCCTGGAAGTGTATCTTGCCAGGGTCTTGTACACAATGTACAATGTAGGATGGTACATAAGGGCCTTGGAAAGCCCTTACTGTATGAAATGCATGCCCCCCAGCCCCCCCAT
>WWET01005684.1:42300-56477 GCA_011038615.1 Limnodynastes dumerilii
CCCACCATTGGAGATTGGCTTATGCATCGGAACGTTGTATCAGTTGTAAATTTACCTCCCCTGCAATTCAACATAATATGACCTTCCATCAAAATTCAGACCTCAGATCAGAAGCCCCTATTCCCAAATTTTCCTCATTTTTTTTATGAAGGGTAATAAAGTCCTAAACCAGCTGAACCCTGATGCTTTCTCCTCCTTAGGGCATGCTGGACACCTGTAACACCATTTCAGGACTGCAATATATGATGGTCAGCAATGACAAAAACATATATCGGACTGTATTCAGACCTATTAAGGTTAGCCAACATGCATGCCGTGTGCGTAAAGTGGCATATTTTTGTTAACGGCGCATGCACGTGGCAGATGTTATGCATCGGATCTTATTGTGCTTACTGAGTTGAATTCCGTACGTGCACAACTCTGTATGACAGGGTGAAACAACGCTCCGTCAGTGCGAGCATACGTAATGAGAGCGGGGGGAGGCAGTTAAATTGTACAGTATGGGTTGGATTAGGCACCTCCGCACATCCGATAGCTAAGTCCGTACAACGATACGCACAGACAAGTTAAGGTAGGGCTATGGTCGCGGAAGTCAGATAAATAGTGTCATGGAGCGCACTAGCCATCTACATGCAGATTTTAACTACTCCGTGCACATGAAAAGCACTCTTAATACTCTCCTAATGTCCCTCCTACCCTGCTCACCCCCCAAAAACCCTTGGATCTACCTATTATGTTACCCAATACCCGATACAGACTCCTCCTCCTTCAAACTAGCTTCCCATGTATTGGCTGTGACCAAATGTCTTATCGCCAAAGCTTGGAAACAGCCTGCCCCTACCTCTCTTCACTCTCTGATTTCTTATATATGGTTTGTAGCAGGCATGGAAAGAATGACTGCTTATCTGTGGGGTACAGAGGATGCTTATCATAAGGTGTGGGCCCCCTGGTTCGCCCTACAATCCCCCACCCCTCCTCAGTAGAGTGTAAACCGGTTGCCTATTTAAGGCAACCTTTTGCTGTATTTGCCCTTGACTTTTCCATCCCATATATCTCCATTGACTCATCCACCCCCTAAATCTAATGGCTTGGTGACCTCCCCCCCTCCCCTCCTAGCCCTTATATACCTGCTACTTTCTACCTGTTATTTTGTTACTTCCCTATTGTAATGTTTCTAAAAATGCTATGGCAGACCTTGGGGTAGATCCAGAACTACGTTTTCCGTCCGTTTATTCGCGTAGCATATTTTCGTATGCGTATATTCTATACACTGCCCTAGAAACATCCCTACTTAACGTAATTCTGACGTATTTTAGACTCACGTAAAATTGGCATGCCCACACGTAAGTATTTACGTGACACATATACGTGAATGGTCCATACGTTCACAATTACGCTACGTTACTGTGCGTATTTTCTATGGTGCGCATGCGCAGTACTTACCAAAAGGCGATTTTACGTCTCCGCCACGTGTAAATTCGCTCACAAGTGTTGTTCTAGATCTGGGCCCTTGTTTGTATGCTTATTTTTTGTATGTCTGCTGCTTCAATAAAAGAAAGTTAAAGAAAAGCACCCTTAAGTCTGAATACAGTCATCATCAAGAAAGTATGGCTTCGATAAAAATGACGCAATAATATTTTGACTTATTGACTAATATATCTCAAAGTCAATAGAATATTCAAAACATTGGCTTGGCCACTAAATGAAAACTGTACGTCAAAGTTTCCATTTTTAGACATCCAGCCAATCTTTTCTTGCTATTTTCCTGGCCTTAATTATATATGTAAAATCTGTGTTTTTATCACTTATGTAAGAATATGAATTTTATTATCTTTTTTTACATCCTGTGATCGAAGCCTCGATGTGGAGCTGCTGGAAACATTCATTCACTAATTCATGCTTACAATCTCTTACGCAACGGAAACCCCTCCCATAATTTTCTCTTATTCTGTTTGCTGATGGAATTTGTGCCAAATCATAAATCTGCTTCTTTTTATCAGATTTATCCTGATTTCCCCCCCAAGAATTATCCATATTTTGGTCTTCCTAGAACCTTGTTTTTTTTTGTTTTTGTTTTTTTTAATCTCAACTCTGAGAAAATGCAAAAAAAGGTCATTTTTATTTTTCCAATGAAATCAGTTAATGACAATGGGGCGTATTCATAAATACGTTTTTTTTGTACGCGATTATACACACGGACGGAGCAAGGAAACTCCCACCAACAACCCCGACACTCCCTTCTCCCGGACGTGCGGTCGGTGACTTAAGAGTCCATAGACCCCTCTGTTCTTTCCGTGTGTACTTACGTGCGTATATGTGCTCCGTTCGTGCGATTCTTTCTAACCACGCATACGTTCATTTAAATGCCTCCCCCCACCCACTTTTATGTAAATTTTCCCGTACGTCTGATTTCCCAGCGTATGTCCCCAAGTGCGATTCACATGTACGTCTGTTAGGCACTTCCGTGCGTATAGTCAATGTAAACTATGTACATAAAGGGCCTGATCCAGACTAACATATTTACGCAGGCCGTATGCGTAAGATCAGCATTTTAGCTGGGCAGATATTGCCCAGTGTAGTAAGGGAAACCTGTTCCTTAGGATTGGGCGTTCCTAACTGTTGCGTAGTTACGGCGAGGGGGCCGTTCCTCGCCGTAACTGCGATGTAGTTAAGCAAAGAAGGCGTGGAGAGGTAAGCAAATGAGGGTGGGAGGGCAGGTTTGGACTGTTACGCTGCCGTGGCCGGCGTAATTACGCACTGTTACGCCGGCTGAAGTTAGAGTAGCCTTCAGCTGGTGTAACAGTGTGTAATTATGCCGCCCACAGGGGGAGTGTCGGGGGGAGTGCATGCCGATACGCTGTGTGTACGCACAGTGCATCGACGTAGGTCTGGATCAGGCCCAAAGTTACTACGCATGCGCAGTTGATCTGATCCTAAAAATACTCATGGAACTTCACTCAAAAATGGATCTCTGAATACGTCCCAACATTTGTTTTTATAATGGTAACCTTGTTGCTTTGTTTTTTCTTTTACTTTATAAAATAAAAAAAAACTATATGTGAAAAAATAATTCAATGTAACAGTTTTAAACAATGTTTCCTCTATATTTCTTAGCACAAGAAGCAAGAAGAGATATTTTCTCCCATGTAACTGTGCCTGTTGTACCTGCTGCCCCACACAGACAATGCACTGAATCTAGATATGATAGTGCAGGCCAGGCCAAACTGTGGCTCTCCAGGGCCAGATTTACTAAGCTGCGGGTTTGGAAAAGTGGAGATGTTGCCCATAGTAACCAATCAAATTCTAGCTGACATTCTCTATATGAAATAGGAAAGTAAAAGCTAGAATCTGATTGGTTACTATGGGCAATAGCTCAACTTTTCCAAATCTGCAGCTTAGTAAATCTGGCCCCTGGCAGGTGTTGCAAAGCTCCAGCATACTTTAACTGCTTAGGCATAGCAGATACATGATAAAGCATGCAGGGACTCGTAGTTTCACAACATCTGGAGAGCCACAGCTTGGCCAGGCCTGTTAAATAATATTTTACTTTTACAAACTGAACCTTATGAGTGCTCTACACAGGACACCTGCAGTTCTGAGGACTGGATTAGAAGGGGGGGGGGTTAGGGTTGCCGACTTTTCAAAGAATCTCTTGGAGGGAAGAGATGGAGGCTGGTACGGGGACAGGGCTTAATGATGCAATATAAGCAAATAGTGTCTCGAACCCCAGCCCCTGACCTTCAATGGCTGTTTTTATAGTATTACTAGGGGTGGGGCTTGATGATGCTAATTACATCATCAAGTCCCGCCCTGTCCCTAGTAATACTATGATGGTGGGATATTCCGATAGAGTCGGCAACCCTGCGAATTTATGCACAGAACAGTCACCGGCTGTGCTGGATGCTGACCACTCTCTGCGCATGCATGGACAGCTGTGGATAGCTGGCCGGTTAGACCTCTAAATGCTTATAACTGTTTATAAAATATTTGTCAGCAGCTTACAGCTGCACCATCCTCCATCCATCTGGCAGGCAATGGATGGCACTAAGCTGTCAGCTTAGTGCGAATGGCGTAAATCCCAGTCTGAATCTGACCCATAGTGATTGTGTTAACCTGCACCTAGTACTCAAATCTCAGGGAGCGAGAGGGGCCTTGTGCACGCTCCCTAGTGGAATAACATTGAACTCAGTAGTGTGCACGTTGGACGCTAGATGGAGATGACGGACCGGATTCAGAGATCCGTTTTTTTAAAGTATGCAATTATACGCACGCACGTAGCAAGGCCACACCCACAACACTCCCGGCCGTGCCGTCGTAGACTTACACCTCCATAGACCACTCTGTTCTTTACGTGTGTACTTACGTGCGTATTTGTCTTCCGTGCGTGCGATTCATTATAGCCACGCCCTCAAGTGTTCATTTAAATGCCTCCCCCCACCCACTTTCATGTAAATTTTCAAGTACGTATTTCCACCCCGCCCATCCGTATATATTCTGTATATTCTACGTAAATTACGTAAATAAAGTTACTACGCATGCGCAGTTAAAACATCTAAAAATACGCACGCAACTCCACGTGAAAACGGATCTCTGAATACGGTCCGACATCACTACTGCCCATTACACGTACATAGTCTGCATTTACACTTCAATTTTTTTACAAACTGACAGAAGATGAACTTTTAGGAGACAAACTGTATTGTGATCTGATGTCTATAGTTCATGTACTTTTACATTGTTAATGTGTACATTACATTAATATAGTTCTATTATAGCAACTGCAAATAAAACCATGCTACCTCTATTAACAGGAAAATAGACCTTACAGTAGTCCTTAAGAGACCTTACAGTAAAGACTTCTATCACAATAACTCTCCAATATTACACATATACAGCAATCCAGCAGTTTTGTTTTTTAAGTTTTTTTTATTTTGGTTTTCATTTTCTTACTACTGTTTTTCTCTCTCTCTCTTTTTTTTTATCAAGCATTATATAAAAACTACGAACTTTAGCAAATAGTTTAAAAACAGTTTTAAACCCAAACACAACTTTATTTATTTCTATAAACAATTGTAAACCAATTGCTTAGGCTGATACAGATCTCAGCGTGCGCCAGCTGGCGTTACGTTTCTTTGCTTTCTTTTTGCAATTGCGCAAGTGCAGAACTGAAAAACATGCTGTGTGCCTGAGTGCTACGTGGCGTAAAATTCTCTGTTCAAATGACACTGTTATGCGCGGTTCTGAATTGCACACAACTAACGACACGTTTCCAAGCACATTAGCGCAACACACACTGCGCACAGATCTGGATCGGGGCCACTGTCAGTTAATTTATACTATATGGCCCCGATTCACACTTAAGATAAAGCGAGTCTCCATGCAAATGTTTAGGAACAGATAAATTGTGCTTGCCCAGAACACAAAGTTACACCTAGGATCCAGCTGTTACACACGGGAATCCATTACGCACGGACCTGAACTTAGTGAGATACATAAGAAGGGTCGTGCCAGTTCTCTGTAAGAAGGAAGTTAAGCAGAATGGGGTGTGGGGGGCATTTAAATGCGCCATTAAGTACGCACGACACAAGACTGCTAAGTACGCACGACTTAAGCACAGACATACGCACGGAGACTTAAGGTTGCCCTATGGACATGGACGTCAAGCAGTCAGTTATGTATCTGATCATGGCATTTCCCTTTGCTTCAATCTTAAAAAATATATTAAATATGGAGCAAAAACTATGGACCCGATTCACGCTTAAGATACGCAACTAGTAGCAAGGCGACTCCCTCGGCACGCCCCCAGTTTTCAGGTTCTTAAGCGACTTACGAAAGCCATAGGGCTCCCTTATCTTTAGATTCTTAGTTGTCTACGTAGTGGCCCTGATTCAGCGATTGAAAATAAGAACTTAAAGTTACACCTGGGCTAAACCATGTTGATTTCAGGGGAGTCAAATTTCATTTGTTGCAACAGTATTATAGTTAAAAGGTGATGTTTCCCAGCTCAAGTCTAATTAGCAGTTTAAAAGTGAAGCTGATCAGGTATCTGTGTGCAATAAGTAAAAGCAAAGTATTCTCCCTGCATGCATAGAATAAAATTAACTTGACTCCCCCTTAAATCAACATGGTTTTGCCCAGGAGTGACTTTACGTTCTTATTTTAAGAAGATTCTTAAGTGTGAATCAGGTCCCTAGAGTCTAAGAATGTTACTGCGTAACCGCGCCCAGATTTGCTCATGTAAATGCCTCCCTCCACCCAATCTTCTAATCTTCAATTTTCCCGGCACGCCCCTTCTTATATGTAAATGAGGTCCTAGGTTCGTATTGGTGATTCACAGCAGTCCCGTTCCTAAGTCCAACATAGATTGCGTATATAAGTTACTATGCATGCGCAGTATATCCCTTCCTAAATATAGGCACCTAAAATCCCGCAGATTCTTAAGTCTGAATCAGGTCCTATGGGCCAGATCCAGACCTACGTTTGTGTTACGAACTAGCGCGGATCGTATTTACACAAGCGTGAATCCTATGCACTCCCCCGGGCACTCCCTCCAGTCATCCGTAATTACGCTGCCTTACGCCTGCTGACCTCTATCCTCACTACGCCTGTTGAACCCTGCCCTAACTTTTGTCATCGTAACTACGGCCGGACGTAACTGCGCGATGGTCGTAACTATGTAACTCAGCCCATACTGTACGATTTAAACGCCTCCTCCCGCATAGCGTAATTACGAGTGTCGTATGCCTGGCACGCCCCTTTGTTCGTAGTTACGCTGTTGATTCTAGTCTCATAAGTACGTTCAGAGTTTCTGGTCGTAACATCTGGCGCGCACATGTGCAGAACATGAAAAGCTGCGTTTTTAAGACTATGACGAGCGTAAATGCGCTAGCAGGCATAGGTCTGGATCTGGCCCTATGGGCCTGATCCAGACCTACGCATGAGAGCGGAGCGTATTACCGCTCCAGCGTAAAAACTTTCACTCCCACGACACTCCCCTTACCTTCCTTTCAGTACGCCCGCCGAACCCTACCCTAACTTTTCCATGTGTTCGGATGTATTTTCGTAGCGACACGCTGTTCGTATCGGGCTAAGGACGCCCATACTGTACAATTTAAATGGTTCCCCCCGTCTACATTTCTTAACTCCAGCGTCCGTACTAACTTCATACTATAAACAGGCCCTGTCGTCAGAAAATACGCAAACAATACGGACGCCCGAATCGCCGCTACGAAAAGGTCTTTGGTACGACCGGAAGTTGTCACTATGCACATGTGCAGTGCGTTATTTATGGTGATTTTACGCTTTACGATCAGCGTTAGATCGCCTGCGGGCGTAGGCCTGGATCAGGCCCTAGGTTACTAAGCTACTTCTAATAATTGCCAAATCTATCTTTATTTATATGTCGTAATAACAAGTCTTCTACAGATGACAGAAATATAATGGCCAAATATATTCAGCTCCCATAAGGGAAACAAAGTATCTCTGCATCCCTGGTCGTAAGTCTCTTAAAAAACGATTAACCATGTTGGTCTCCCCACTGATTAATGTACTGTGTGTGTGTTCAGATGGTATATTGGCCACTTGCCGGTGATGTTGTGTCAGTCAGTATTATATTTGGCAAGTGGAGCATTCGTCTCCACTGGTAGAAGCCCCTCACCTCTGCTACACAAACAGTGATGACAGGAAACCCCTGGTACCAAACAGCTTCAAAAGTATTTATTTTGTAAGAAAATGCTTCAGAGGCCGTTAGATCAGTAATAATAATACACTTCAAACATATAGGAGGACGTGCTAAAAGTTCACTTTCTGGGGCTTGTTTATTTTTTGTTTTGCTTGTTGAAAGTATTTGGTTACGGTATTGTGTGCATTACCATACTAAGCAAGTAAATTAGGGTCTATTAGCATCAAACGCTTTCTATTTTTGCTTTCACACCGTGGACTTTATCCAGATTGAAACGCTGAAAGAACGCTGCTTGCATTTGGAAAATCGCAAGCAAATTATGGGTCTATAAGCGCGATCCAGGCGTGAACCTTTGCAAGAGAGCCGGCAGAGTTACGGATGGGAGGGGCAATTTGCGTTACATCTGGGGCCTGTGCTGTACTGCGCCATGCATTTGGAGTCATATAATCCATACATTCGTAGAAGTATGCCAGGGGCAGGAGGTGACAGACTCGTGCAAGATAGCAAGACATCGTCTAGATGGGCGGGGCTCAGCGGAGCCAGGTGGGACAGGGGGTAGAGCTGGGCCAGACTGTCTGATAGAGTGCTATACATACACTCACACATGGAGGGCAGAGCACTGTTTTAAGCTGTCATCCTCAGACAGTTTGCTTAAAGTGCAGATGGAACAACTGTTCTGTAGCAGGGATGTGGGTCTCCACTGAGAAGGGCCCTATTTCGAAAGGGCGGTTCTCTCTCAGCTAGTTCCGAACCAGCTGGTAAATCCATTGTGTCACACTCAGCGGCAGACGCCACCGCACTTACCTGACCAGGAGACGTCTGTCAGCGGCTCTCCCACGTCATGCCCATTCTCCAGCCCTCCAGAGGTGCCACTCCCAATAGTGGCAGCCTCCTGCACAGTGTCCATTGCTGCATGTATGCAGCATAGTGTCTGGGAATTAGGCACCTGCACCACTATCCTCTGGTGCATGGGAGTCGCCATCTTGCCTCCTGTTATGTGATTCCCAGCAGTCACTCAGATACTCCTCTGCAGCACACATAATCCCTCAATCCGTGCACTGGGCGGGCTATTTAAACCCTGTGCACTGATCCCTCAGTGCCAGAACAAAAGTCTGTCTTGCATCCTGCTCCCTGAATCCCTTGCTAGAGAAGCTTGCTTCTCTAAGCTCACCAGCATTACCTGCACTAAAGCTACCAGCATTACCTGCACTACAGCTACCAGCCTTGCCTGCACTACAGCTACCAGCATTACGGATTGCTGGTAGCTGTAGCTACCAGCATTACCTGCACCTCTACTACCAGCATAACCTGCACCTCTGCTACCAGCCTGCCTGATATCCAACAGTCCGCTGTCCAGTCTCTGGAGCAATCCAGTCCAGTCCAGCAGTCCGCTGTCCAGTCCAGTCCAGTCTCTGGAGCAACCCAGTCCAGCAGTCCGCTGTCAAGTCCGGTCTCTGGAGCAATCCATAATATCAATGCTACCAGCATTACCTGCACCTCTACTACCAGCATAACCTGCACCTCTGCTACCAGCCTGCCTGATATCCAACAGTCCGCTGTCCAGTCGCTGGAGCAATCCAGTCCAGTCCAGCAGTCCGCTGTCCAGTCCAGTCCAGTCTCTGGAGAAATCCAGTCCAGCAGTCAGCTGTCAAGTCCGGTCTCTGGAGCAATCCAGTCCAGTCCAGCAGTCTGCTGTCTAGTCCAGTCTCTGAAGCAATCCAGTACATCGTAGGCACAAGCACTACCTCCGGCCTCCCAGCTTCCACTACGTTGCCTGTCGTCCTGCACGCCCCTCGGAAACCGCCACTGATCCCAAACATACCCAGATCATGACAGTTTATTTTTGCCTTGAGACAGCCAAAAATAAGCTCTCGGCTGTCTCTACTTCTAAAACAGTCACCCTCTGCAGTTACGCCCCTGCCACATATCCATATGTAAAATAGGGTTGGTGTGAAGGCGTGGATTGTTACGCAGTCCATTTAAAGTCTCTTCTATACGTTGTATTAACAAGAGTGAAAGGACAATACTGCATATGGGTAGAGACCGAACACCGCTGAGAGAGCCAGGCACCTGAGGTACAGTGTGAGCAGAAGACACACTCAAGCACACAAACTGGAGACATTGTCCAAGAAGATGACACACTCAAGCACATGGATATAAGTGTCCAACCCTTGGAACACCAGCAAGGTGAAATTCAGAGCAAGTGCAGCGGCACTCGCTGAGACCACTAGCCAAACACACGAGAAGAAGCACACACTCCAAAAGGCAAGACGGAAGATCAAGGTAGTGTTAAAGGGAACTGAAATTAAGGCCCAAAAACAATTTAATATCTTGCTCACCCCCAGCCTAAAAATATTCTGACACCCCTGGATTAGGCACAGGGAATGTAACTATTGTCTTTGCTTTTGCCTCTGTACGGCACTGCGGATACTGTGTAGCGCCTTATAAATGAACGTTAATAATAATAATAATAATAATAGTAGTGGACCTCCAGCATCCTGGAACACTACTCCTGTGCTTGAGCAAGTGAGCTAAAGAAATGTTTGCGTGTACTCCCCAACACGTCTCCTCAAGTTACTTCAACAGGTACATCAGATTACATAGCTCTTTCAGAGAATATTTCATATTAACATCAGTCTCTGCCCCATTGGAGCTACATTCTAGGTTCTCTAACACAGACATGCATACACTAGGGCTATTTTGATTCAGCAGCCAATTAACCTATCAGCATGTTTTTGGAACATGGGAGAAAACCAGAGCACCCATAGGAAATCCCTGCAGACGTGGGGAGAACATACAATCTCCACACATTCCACACCTTGTCCATGAATCAAACTCATGACCTCTGTGCTGTGAGACACAAGTGCTACTCACTGAGCCCCTATGCTGCCCCTGGAATCCTTTCTCTGTCTATGATGCACTGTATCATTTGCACCTTTGAAAAAATCCATGAGATTATTTTGGTATATTACGTGTATCTAGGATGAATCTTGCTAATGTGTACATACCATAAGCTTCAAAAGGTAACCATCTAAATGCTCTTGTTCCTTATATATAATATTGAGTAAATGGGGCAAATTACCTGTGATATCGCGAGCTATAAAACTGACGTTTCTACTTAATTTTGGACAAGTTGTGATTTCTGTTTGTGAACAATCCCTAAAAGCAACATCATATCCCCCTTTTCTCCAAAAACTTGGACATTCACCTTGAGTTCCTGTAGTTTGCCTGATTTGCATTATTCTTCTGAAGCACAAATATAAGCTTACGAGATTCAGAAGAGACAGCATGGTTGGGTTTGAAAGAAATGGTCAAAGTGATCTTACCATGTTCAACGCCGTTCTTGTCAGGACCTTCAAAAATTATCATTATCGAGATAGGTGAATAAAAAATAAAGACTGAGAATAGAGAAAAACATAACGACTCAGATTACCAATACTTAGGGCCTGATCCAGAACTACTCTTGGCTGCGATTTTACGAGTGGCGGAGACGTAAAATCGCAGTTTAGAACGCACTGCGCATGCACACCATAGAAAATACGCATAGTCACGTAGCGTAATTGTGAACGTATGGAATATTCACGTATGTGTCACGTAAATACTTACGTGTGGGCGTGCCAATTTTACGTGCGACAACAATACGTTCGATTTACGTGAAGTAGGTGGAGGTTTGTATTTAAAGTGTACAGTATGGGCGTGCTAAGCGGCGTACGTTCACGTAGTCTATACGTCCGTTAGCGGACGTACGCTGTTACGTGAGAAAAAGTTAAGATAGGGTTTGGGCAGCGTATCTTGATAAAATACGTCCGTGGAAGGGGTGTGCCGAGGGGAGTGTAGCGATTTTACGCGCACAAAAATACACTACGCGAATAAACGTACGGCGAACGTAGTTCTGGATCTACCCCTTAGTCCAACTTCCTGGGCCTTTCATCCTCAAACAGTGCTGACAAATCGATATCCTGATCAACTGAATGGTGTCACGTTCTGAGGTAGATCCGTACTGGGTTCAGGTTGGTGGGCGGAAACAGAGAATACGAAGCTGGGTGGTCTTAAATAATGGTGGTGCATATGAGCCCGGAAGGGACAGACGGAGATTCCACCCAGACAGGCGGATTACCCGCTCTTCAGGGAGTCAGGGAGCTCACCTGCTCTTCAAGGAGTCAGGGAGATCACATACTCTTAAGGGAGCTAGGGAGATCACCCACTTTTCAGGAAGATCACACACTATTCAGGGAATCAGGGAGATCACCTGCTCTTCAAAGAGTCAGGGAGATCACACACTCTTCAGGGAGATCACCCGCTCTTCAGGGAGTCAAGGAGATCACCCACTCTCAAGACATTTTTTCTATAAAAGGGTGCTCACTAGCGACAGACCGGTCATTAGTAGCAGGGACACCGAGGAGGAAGAAGGGGTGCATCATGGAAAGGGCCAGAAGAGGCCGAAGACCAGATGTCAGCACCGGAGAATCACACTAGTATAAGGATTAGCATGGCCACAAACACATGGTACACAAACACATAGTAGTATATGCAAGTAATAGAAAAATGCATGCTGATTTTGAAATCGACAATCATCGTGCTTTTCAATAGAAAAGCATGGCAATTTTTCCATTTTAAAATCGATCATCATCGACGGCGATTCTACATCAATGCCAAAAATTCAGGCATAGTATATGCCTCGATTTTTGGTAAAAAAAAATCGCTGCTCAAACCCAGCGATGATGATCGATGTAGAATCGCTGTCAAAAATCGACCTTAGTAAATGAGGCCCTTAGGGTCAAGCTGCGGGGAAGAGAGTCTTAGGGTTAGGCTGCAGGGAGGGGAATCTTAAGGTTAGATTTCAGGGAAGGGAGTTTTAGGCTGCGAGGAAGGGAGTGTGAGGGTTAGGCTGTGGGGAAGGGAGTCTTAGGATTAGCCTATGAGGAAGGAAGTCTTAGAATCAGGCTGTGGGGAAGAAAGGGTTAGGATTAGGGGAGGTTTAGGGTGAGGATTGTAATAAGGGTTGAATAAATACTCACCACTCGCCACATTCACTTAATAAGAGCAGGGGCCTAACAACTCCCTTCTCCAGCTAAAACTGAAGACTCCCTTTCTTCTTTTCACTGGCATTGCAAAATCCTGTAAAATTGCCCAAGGCAGGCATGGGGCAGGTCAAGAAAGTAATCCAATACATTGAATTGCAGATGCCACAAAATAATTTCATCACACCCATAATGGTTGTAACTCAGGGTTGCCGACTTTTAAAAGCTTCCCTCCAGGAGAACCCAGAGGGAATCCACAGATGCAGGCAGGGGGAGGTGCTTAACAGTGCAATTTATGCAAATTGGGCCATTAAGCCACACCCCTTGACTATCAATTACCCCTTTCGTGGTTTCATAGGTATGGGGGTGGGGTTTGATGATGCAATATGCATCATAAAGTCCCTCCCTGTCCCTAGCAACACTAGTAAACTAGTGTTGACAGGCAGGGGGCAGGACTTGAGGCCGTGGTTACATTGAAACCACAAGCCTCAAGTCCCTTGCGGGAGATTTGCTGGCTCTCCCGGGATACCGGGAGAAGTGCATGAATTTCGGGAGTCTCCTGGACATTTGTGTAGTCCTTATGCTCAGCAGTCTCCCAACTACATAGGAAACCTTATTAATAATAGTAAAAGAATTAAAGGCAGATGGGCAGTCTGATCTCAAAGATTAAAAAACATTCTTTAACTGCCTTGTCAGAAATCTAGTCACACTTTGAGATAGAGAGATGCAAATATAACAAAAAACAAAAACACTGGCGCTTATTTGTTTATTTGATACTTATAAAAATAAAAAAATGAGTATGAAATAAGGTGTTTTTTGTTATCTTTAATGTTGCACTGAGGGTCTCACAACCCAATACCTTGGCTGCTATGGATACTTACATTAAATAGAGATGAATTGATAGTGGTTATTTTATCCCAAAGTCCCAACCATATCCAGTTTTATCTGTATTTATAGAGATGCAAATACCCACCATAGATGATATAGAGCAGCACCTTCTCCATTCTGCACTTCTTTATTTACATTTTCTTTATTTTCTTTACAATTAGATCATTGTTTTGCTTCATATATAATGTCCTGCAAGTGGTCCCCAGATAAACAACAGCAGGTCTGGTTAATTACAACCAAGTATTCTGTAATGGCACCACATTAAGACCATATAAACCAAGCACTTAAGTAAGCAACCTGGGTGGCAACCCTGACAATTAATCTTGCCTTAAGTAACAAGAAGCATAAATGCCTCACCATATACCTATACATAACTATATATCAGTGTCCCCCAACCTCAGTCCCCAGGGACCACTAACAGTGCATGTTTTCCAGGTCTCACTGCTGGAGCACAGGTGTGTTCATTACTAACTGACACATTTTAAAAGCTCCACAGGTGCTGCTCATTATATCACTTGTGATTCTTTAAGGAAACCTAGAAAATATGGACTGTTAGTGGTCCCTGAGGACTGAGGTTGGGGAACACT
>WWET01005685.1:31762-46026 GCA_011038615.1 Limnodynastes dumerilii
CTGGTGGAGGTATTTTTAACGTCGGGATTTTTAGCGTCGGAAATTAGTACTGCACGCATGCTAATATACCCCACATGTATTACACGCTTTGGAAAAAAACCCTTTCAAAATCCTGCGTTTGCCACTGAACAGAATATATATTACAATTCTAAAAGCTTTCACTTAATAGGAAAATGTTTGCTCCACCTCTTAGAAAAATTTGTTGGGATTTCTGAATAAACAAATTTTATACTAAACAACTCCAACAGGATAAAGCTTTAATCAAGGACAACTGATCCCACCCATGACCATAGATACAGTAACTTGACCTTGCACATGCCAATAGAATTTGAGTTTTAACGACCTCCCTAAAATCATCTTCTTTCAATGCTAAAGGCTCAGGGGAGGAAATTTAGTTAGCCTTATATGAAAAATGTTTTGGGCCAGAGTGTCTCCAGATTGTAGGTTATTTTATTACAGTGAATGTGTCTAATAGCAAGTTCTAAGTTCACCCCTCTCTGCTAGTTATTAACAAGGAAATTCATCCTAACCAATTGGACTAGATACTGAGTTTAGAAAAGTGAACATTTTCAGAGTGGTCGGATTGGAAAACGTCTACTTATGTTATTTGCTGATGCAAACGGAATGCAAAAGCAACCAATCCAAAATAATAATTTCAGACACTTCCAACGGGTTCCACTTGCAAATGGGAGAAGTTTAGTATTACAAGTCACAGTAGAGGTGGGGATCCAGACTTCCAGTCCATCGACATTTTAAGTGAAATTAATCATAAAAATTAAGGCAGGGTCAGAACTCTATGTGAGTAATGGGAGTGGTTTCCTGAGTGCTTGCATCAAAGCATTAATTATGTGATCCCCGCTGGCGCTGCGTTTATGCATTTCTACCTCTATGTCTATTGTTTAATGGGAACTTTATTTTATATGACACCTTTGCAATAACCACCACCCAGAAGTACTTTGTTTCGGTTTGGTTTTAATCCGTATTTCCATCTGCAAAACCGAAGTCTTTTATATTTAGTACTGTATTCACTTAAAATCCAATGCAGAAGAAGAATATCATTAAAAATAAATAATAAATGGCATCTAATGAAATCACCCTAAATATATTAAATCCAAGATAGGAGAGATGGCGACATAATTAAAAAAAAATATTTGCAGTATCCGTTTTAGGATATTTTTCTCTGAATCTGTGTGATACATACTCTTTGCTATGATTAAAAATTGAAGTCTGAAGGTTAGCCAGTAATATCTGAATCTCTCTTTAAGTTGGATTTAATATGCATATTCATTAAACAAACAATTTTATACATAACCATTAGGTAAGATTACCTACAAGTAGATATATTAATGTCAAAGTTTTTATTCAATGCATTGGTTTCATTAACATTAACTGAGCAATTTCCCTGCCAGTGTTAGAAAGTATAACCGCCTAAATATGTACAAGATCAAAATTATAATTCTTCCAATAGTCCACATTATCTCTATTAATTATTATAAATAGCTTCACTTAAATTTCTCAAGATGACTAACGGCATAATAAATGCTTGAATACCTTTGTAATCATAAGTGATTTACCTAGGCAATTATATAATTTTAATGCTTCTCAATAACTCTGCAATAACCCATTGCTTTACTAAATTATTAATACTGTCAAAAGAACAGACTATGTAGCCATGAATACTTATAAATTAAACCCAAGTAAACCCAAGGCAATCCAATAGACAATGAAATGTAAGAAAACTTCAAGGAAGAAAAACAATGTTCTTTATTTACACATATAACATTGAAACATTATACGTGCAGGTCAAAAAATCAACACTACTTAAAAAAAATAACTCCTTAGAATATTAAGTACCATTCCTCCAGGGGAAAACAATGCTCCACTACGACTGAAATATAGAAGATGCCCATAAGTAGTATGAAATGCAATACTTTTTATGTATAGTATTATAATTGCAATTGCTTTTTGGCAGGATTCTCCACATAAGAAAGCAAACAGATAAGGTATTTATACATTTAAGGTATTTATACATTTTGGTTAGTTGTTAATACTGTGGCTATTAGCTGTTATTTGCTGAAGATTGTAATCCAAATATTGAATGCTGTGTTTGTCCAGGACTTGGCAAATGGTAAGGCTCACTCCCATTTACAAATTGCTTCAAACAGGACTGTATTTACACTTAAAAAGCACCTGCAATTCTAACTCTTATCATTTAGTTTCTAAAAACTTTGGTTTACACTCTTCTAAGAGCATCTAGACACTATCTTTGAAACAAACATCTTACTTTGACCTTCAGTTTGAAACACTGAAGCCTGTAACAAAGACTTGTTACAGGCTTAATTCCAAGAATCATAACAAGTTATATTTTTGAGTACAGTTTCTATAAACCCTACAGTCAGTAATTTTCCATGGCAAGCTAACCTATATTAATTGAAGCAATAAACTTCCTACGACTGACAAACTCCCCTCCCCACAAGCAAACACACGAAATAAACACACAGACACATTGCTGGGTTTTAAAAGGGGGCATAATAATATTTAGAGGTAGGTGGCGGCAAATAGCAGGTGGGGAACAGCAGCAAATAATCATGTTATTAAACCAGACAGGCATCCCCTGTTTAAAAGCGCCCCCCAGATAGGGATCAGACCGGATACTAACCCCCCTTGACCGTGCACACGACCAGCGACAGAAAGGAACGCCGCCACATGGCTTGACCTCCTGACGTAATACAGGGTTGTACCTATCCCTACCAAGAAAAACCCTTTCTCCATGCGCTAAAGAATCTTGCTGAAAAAAGAAAACAACATGTTAAACAATTCCTAAACAATGGGATGAGGAGGGAGGGAAAGAAACGAGGAGTGAAGCAGGATAAAAAGGCTGCCCATTTATATAACCCCATAAGCCCATCCACCCATTACTATTGGCTAGCTAAACAGTGGCCAGAGTGAGCTTGTGAGGAGGGGCAGCCCGCAGCCCAGGAGTTTATTTGTCCTCCAGCTTAGGACAGCTCTCGGTTTCATTAATCTTCCTACGACTGACAAACCACCCCTTCCCACAAGCAAATACCCGAAATAAGCACACAGACACAATGCTGGATTTTAAAAGGGGGCATCATTTTATTGATTAGAATTGATGGACTATAGAATTTAGAGGTAGGTGGTGACAAATAGTAGGTGGGGAACAGAAGCAAATAATGATGTTATTAAACCAGACAGGCATCTCCTGTCTAAAAGCACCCCCCCAGGTAGGGATCAGACCGAGTACTAACCCCCCTTCACCGTGCACGCGACCAGCAGCAGAAGAGAACCCCGCCACATGGCTTGACCTCCTGACGTAATCCAGGGGTGTACCGACCCCTACCAAGAAAAACCCTTTCCCCATGCGCTAAATAATTTTGCTGTTCGCGACCACTACTGCCATAGCGAGCTACCCTCAAGGAGCCTCACCTGCCAACCTAGCTGTCCAAAAGAGCCCCCAAAAGATTCCTAACAAATAGAACTGTGCCTCTATCATAAAAGTGCACCCCAATGTCCCTAAATAAGATGGCGTTGTCATGGGATATATTAGGGTGGTAGATAACTTTCCCTGTCGATGTTGAAACAGTTGATTGAGCCAGGACCATACCACGACCGACGCGGGTGATATGGGACCAGCATAAGGCCATGTTCGGGCATGCCCTGCGAACCACCAAGAGATCCCTCTTGACTGTCTTCTCCAGGACATACGATTTAATGTTACCGAGATCATTCCCACCCAAATGCACTATCAACCTATCGGGCACACCAAAAGTGTTGAAAGCTTGACAGTCTAGGAAACATGTCCCATCGCATACCTCTAATGCCTAACCAATCAACGTTCCACCCCGCTAAACCACAAGGTGCACCTTCCCTGTCAATAAATACTCTGGCTTAATGTAGTGGAGTGACCAAGGACCAGGGCCCGCCGACCCAGTGTAACCAGACCTGCAAAATAAAGCACTCTATATGATTAGCAAACAACAATATACCTTGTAACAAAGCAAAAACCGGTCTTACATCCATCCCAAATTCTAAGTTACAGCACTTAACATATACTAGCAAAGCAGAGGAAAAAATGGGGTGGGGGTGGGGAACGAGGAGAGCGACACTGGAAGAGTCAGAGCGAAACCAACGGGGGGCGAAGACTCAAAAAAACCTCCAGGATGAAGCCACAGCCAATCAGCCACCCCACTAAGGAGGAAAAAAGGAGAAAGTCCCCAGTGCTCCCATAGAAGGCAAGCAATGGTTAGTCTGGCTCGTCCTGACTCGAATACCGCCCACTAGCTTACAACTAACATAGATTAATCAGAACATAATAAAACATCACAATATAAGTTGGTCTCACATACTTTTTATATGCCCACGACTTCCATCCACCCAAAGCCGTAATAGCCTGGGGAGGGCGGCCATCAGCCACTGCGCATGTCGCAGCACCAATTCTGAAATAATGGGTACCATAATATGCAGGGTACATGCCAAGCTTACTAACGCAGCTGTTGAGAACTGCAGCAAATTGATAGTGAGTAAGAGGAGACCCATTCCTATGAGCCAGCCAATTCTGACCCCCAGAGTGAGCCCCCCTAAGTACTGACGAGAAATTGATGCCCTGGACCTGCCCACCTGATACTCGTCCCATAACCAGCTTAAGAGGGCAGCTCGGACCGACTTACCTTGCCCACACTTCCTTGTAGGACAACCACTGCTGCCATGCTAGCTGGCATTTCCTAAGCATAACCGGGGCCAGGGAGCTGTCTGCCAGAGACCTCAAACCGGCTGAACAAATAGATGAGACGGGCATGACAAGCCAGATGTCTAGGCCTGCACCGCCAGCTCCCTAAACCTGGGCCAGTCAAAAACGCGAAAGTGCGTCGGCAATACCATTCTCCACCACTGGGACATGGCGAGCGTGAAACATTTAACCTTAAACACAGCAATACCAAATACCTAATCAACAAGATCGATGGCGGGGAAGATGCGCTCTGCTTATTGATGGCATGAACCACTCCCAAATTGTCGCACCAGAACAAAATTTCTTTATTTTCAAGGACAGAATCCCATAAATCGACTGCCACAAAAATAGGGAAGAGCTCCAAAACCAACAAGTTTGCAGTTAACCTTGAACTAAACCACTCAGGGGGCCAAGGCGTGGCACACCAATCTCCCTGGAAGTAGGCTCCAAATCCTACAGCTCTTGAGGCATCTGTGAACAGTTCAAGTTCACAATTTGATGCTTCTGGACAAAGCCAAATCCTGGTCCTGGTAAAATCGCTCAAGAAATCCAGCCACACCTTCATATCATCCCTGATACCTGGCGAAAAGTGAACAAAATGATGAGAATTTTGACACCTGCTATGGCCTTCTCAAGGCACCTGCAAAATATCCGCCCCATGGGGATAACCCTGCAGGTGAAGTTTAAAAGACCCAACAGGGACTGCACCTTCTGAAGCGGGGAACGGCGCCTAGAATGCACTAGGGTCAGTATAGTTTTCAATAAACAAATGGGCAGACTAGATGGGCCATGGGGCTCTTATCTGGCGTCACTTTCTATGTTTCTATGTAACATTACGATAGAACAAACCCGAATCCATTGGCGTTTTGCTAGATGCCACGAGTTCAGAAACGCAAAGCGCACCGAAAAATGCCCAGGAAAAAGCAACCCCAAAAAGCTGGCCTCAAACGTATACCAAGCTATTTCCGAAACGACGCTGACCAACCCCCTAAGGCAATCTGTCTACTGATAAGCTGATATCAGGACCAGATGGTCTCCTCCACGCCCAGCCTCTCAGTACACGAGAGATAAGAAAGCCCTTGATAATATCTCTCCCCTCAATTAACCTTGAGTAGAACGCAACCTCTGCCAACAGGGATGACATGGACGTCCTGGACCTGCCCGCCTAATACTTGTCCCATAACCAGCTAAAGAGGGCAGCTCTGACCGACTTACCTTGCCCACACTTGGCTTCCTTGTAGGCCAACCACTGCTGCCAAGCCAACTGGTGTTTCCTTAGTGTGGCCGGGGCTAGGGAGCTGTCTGCCAGAGACCTCAAACCAGCTGAACAATCTGCCAAAAATGAGATGGTCATGACAAGCCAGACGTCTGGGCCTTCGGGGCCAGTTCCCTGAACCTGGGCCAGTCAAAATGCGAAAGTGTGTCGGCAATACCATTCTCCACCCCGGGACGTAGCAAGCGCGAAACTTAACATTTAACCTCAAACAAAGTAAACTTAAATATCTAATCAAACATATCGTGGGCGGGGAAGATGCACTTATTGATGGTCTGGACCACTCCCAAATTGTTGCACCAGGACAAAATGTCTTTATTCACACGGTCAGAAGCCCATAAATCAACTGCTATGACAATAGGGAAGAGCTCCAAAAACCAGCAAGTTTGCAGTTAACCTTGAACTAACCCACTCAGGAGGCCAAGGCGCGGCACACCACTTGCCCTGGAAATAGGCTCCAAATCCTACAGCTCCAGAGGCATCCGTGAACAACTCAAGTTCACGATTTGATGCTTCTGGAGAAAGTCAAATCCAGGTCCCTTTAAAATTGCTCAAGAAATCCAGCCAAACCTTCATGTCATCCCTGATACCAGCCGAAAGGTGAATAAAATGATGGGAACATTTGACACCTGCCGTGGCCTTCTCAAGACGTCTGAAAAATATCCGCCCCATGGGTATAACCCTTCAGGCGAAGTTCAAAAGGCCCAACAGGAACTGCACCTTCTGCAGTGGGGAACGACGCCTATCACGCATATCACTTAGAGCGGACCACAGTTTATCAATCTTGTTGGCGGGAAGGCGGCAAGACCCCTCCACTGTGTCAATTTCGATGCCTAAATACGACAAACAAATGGTGGGACCTTCCATCTTGTCTACAGCAATGGGTACCTCTAAATGACAAAAAAGAGAATTAGCAGAAAAACAAGGCCCTCGCGCAGACATCCGGTAAAGCGTGACCGCCTCAAACGCACCTCCTCCATGACCTTAGACAAAACCACTTCAGGCAACACTACAGCGAACCTAAGGTTACGCTCTCCACCGGTAATCAACTGGCCCCTAATGAGCAATCTAAAACTAACCGTAAGACCATCACAGAGCAAGCACGCCACCTGGCGATCAGGGTAAGTGTCCAACCAGGGACACATTGCATCCACCTTAACCGGGGAAGGAGCCCTGTCTAGACGCCCTGTTCTGTGGAGGAGGCAAGGCGTGGCCAAGGTGGGAGAGGTGGCTGAGGAGGGAATGACCTGGGGGTGTTACACTTCTTGGCGGGATGGGGGCCTCCGCAGCGTGAACAGGCATGTTTATACTTGCAGCTGACCCCCCTCGTGCAACGCCCATTATTAAAGGTGAAACACTTGCCCCTACTTTCATTGAAATTTTGGGCCCGAAAGGATGGTGGACCCCAGAACCTTTGCAGGGAGCCTCCCATCCCTTGGACCCTGCGGGCCTAGTCTTCTTCTTACCCGCCACCTTCTCTAGCATTTTTTTAAGCAATTTCATCACTTTCTGCAAATCAGATGACCCCGCGCTAGAGCTGAATGTTCCTACTGATGAAAGCTTCCCATCACATACATGTGACTCACTAGCATCCACGCCTTCACCGACTCCTTCCAAAATGCCAACAACTGCCGATGCCCCTTGCCGAGGGGTCCCCGGAAGCGCATCTTCGGGGGCCATGCCCCTGGAGTCTACCTGTGATTCGAACATAACGCCTGATAGACAAAGCATATTAGAAACCACCGTAGCATTTTCCTTGTCAGCAGGCGCGGTAGCCCTATTCGCCGCAGGCGGTTGTACTAAACGCTCCGGACCAGAAACCGCTGCGCTAGGGAAACCAGGAAGGACAGGTTGGGGATATGGGAAGGGCATCAAAAGGGTACTGATAATTGGCCGTAAGTGGTGGCATTGACATCTGCGACCCCGGTTGCATCTGCCAAGGTGCCTGCACTACAAAAGGTGGTGTAGGATAGGGGGATCACTGCACATCTGAGTATGCAGATAAATTGCCACTAACATACTGAGGAGGAACAGGATTGACCAAGGATGTTGCAGGAGACAAATTCTGAGCTGAAACTGCACCCCTAGAACTAACAGCTGAAAAGAGAGACCCCACAGGGCTTGCTGCAGGTAGAGATCCACTGGGCAAAACAACACCCCTATCCACAGGAGTGTCAGGAATCCAGTCTGTGGATGAAAGCTCAGAAATGCAGTGCTGAGGAAACAGATAAGCAGCTGCACTTGGAGTAACTCAAGACCTATTCCCCCTGTGGTAGCCCTGGCCACACCTCTGTCTATTCCAGCCTCTACCATTAACCTGTGTAGACTGCCCGCTGGGGGCATCATCATTGGCAGTGACTACAGCACCAGGGAGACCAGAGTCAGGAGCATGCTGCAACACTTTCTCCCTGGCTCCCATCTGCGTATTGGTGGTGCAGTGGTGTAACTGAGCGCGAGATCCACTTGCCGCCTTGTGCCTCTGACCCCGTCCCCCGCGGCTACCAGAGCTGCCGCTGCTGACTCCGACCGCTGGAGGATTCAAGATGGCAGCCACCATCCTGACTTCCAGCGATGGCATCGGCCGATGACGTGAACCGGAAGTGCCCTCCAACGCAGATTTCGCCGGAGTCTCCCACAGTCTCACTGGCACCGAGTGGGATCGGACCGGATGCGCCATCAGCAAACCAGTAAACAGATAAAGGTAAGAAAAAGAGAAAAAGGGGAGAGAAAAAAGGACAAGGAAATTAGGAAATAGCAAAGGAAAAAGCAAACAGTATAGGAATAGCAGATAGAAGCAGAGAGCAGAAAGCAATTAAAGAAATAGAACAGAAAGAAACCAATCAGATAATTACAATATATGCGAAGATACACAGTATATTCAGTCCCTCCAAAGAAATGAAGAGTGATGCAGGATACAATGGCTGCCCATTTATATAACCCCCTAACAACCCTACGCACTTATACCGCCCACCCCCATTACTATTGGCTAGCTAAACAGTGACCAGAGTGAGCTTGTGAGGAGGGGCAGCCCACAGCCGAGGAGTTTATATGTCCTCCTTCTTAGGACAGCTCTCGGTTTCATTTTCTAAAATGGAAGCTTGAAAACAAAAAGGGTGCCACTATATCTAATTTCATAGACTCAAACACAGCTGTCTGTAAAACTTCTAACTGCAAGCAGATCCTGTTGAAGTGGTGTCACGAACCATGCTCAACGCCAATCTGAAAACATACTATACCAAACCAGAGGCACAAATTCTAACCACAAGCTAGGCATTCACCAGACCATCTGATGGTGGGGACTGACTTGAATACAGACAAGTGGCAAATTGCAGTCCTCTGGACAAGTGTACAGATGCCGTGATGGTGAACAGGTTCCGAGGAGTGCAGGAGATGTACAGACAGGTAGCAGAGGTGCAGCTATTGTAGCTGGATACAATGGTGAGCAATAGCAACTAGGAAATGAGGATTACAGGAACCAGTGGCACAAGTAGTGCAGGAACAGGAGACACTAGAAGTATCAAAGAACTGGAACCAATGGACATGACACACAACCAGGAACCATAAAGCCAAAAAACATGAGCCAGCTCAAAAATACTAGTCAGCAAGTGAATGAAACCTGTTGCTCTGACATCAGGTGCACAGGGAAGGAGGAATAAATAGATACTTAGTGGTAAAGGCTGAATAGGTAACAGAAAGCACCTGAACAGGAGAAAGGTAGCAGAGGGAAGATCACAGGGACGGACAAAATAAGCAAAGGTACCAAGACAATTACCATGATCATGACAGGTGGACGTTGGCAGTAGGAACACAGCTAAGCATCCTGACTTTCACCTGGAGCAATTTGTAGATTAGAGTGAGCCTTACTATCTGTGTTGCCCCAAACAGAGACAGCATTCAATATTTGGATTACAATCTTTGGTGGTTAGTTGCTAATAGCCACAGTGGGCCGTATGCAGAGCTCCGGCCGCATTTGCAACATACGCAATCTATGTTGCAACAGGTAATGTAGATTACGTTACAGAATTACTGCGCATGCGCAGTAAACATATCGGAGAACTCCAGCCACATTTGCAATGCGGCCGCAGCTCTGCATACGGCCCAGTATGACCAAATAATCAAAATTGCTAAGTACTTTATCTATTTGTTTTTTATGTAAAGAATATTTCTTAAAAAAAACTATTACGGTTACATTTCATGCTATTGTCAGGCATCTTTTATATTTAAGCCATAGTGGTGTATTATTTTTCCTCTGGAGAACTGGTCTAATTAATATTCTAAGGATTTTAATGCAAGCTGTTTTAGCTAATGTTGATTTTATGCACTTAAAACATTGTTTTCCTTCCTAAAAGTGCTCTTCCATTTTATATAGTTTTTGTCTTTTTGGATTGGTCTTCTCTCATTTAGAGCTGCTTGGGTTGGAAAAATTAATTATAGAGTCATTGGGCCTGATCCAGACCTACGAATGAGAGCGGAGCATATTACCGCTGCAGCGTAAAAACTTTCACTCCCACAACACTCCCCTTACCTTCTTTTCATTACACCCGCCGAACCATACCCTAACTTTTCCCTGTGTTCATACGTATTTTCGTAGCGATGCGCTGTTCGTAGCAGGCTAAGCATGCCCATACTGTACAATTTAAATGGCTCCTCCCGCCTACATTCCTTAACTCCAGCGTCCGTACTCACTTCGTACTATAAACATGCCCCGTCGTCGGGCACCAGAATCGCCGCTACGAAAAGGTCTTTGGTACAACCGGAAGTTGTCACTATGCACATGCGCAGTGCGTTTTTTTCTGCCATTATTACGCTTACAATCAGCGTTAGCTCGCATACAAGCATAGGTCTGGATTAGGCCCATTGGGCTGGATCCAGACCTTGTTAAGTGCATGAACTTAGTTACTCAAGGGCTAAACCATGTTGATTTCAGGGGGAGCCAAGTTAATTGTATATTTGCATGCAGGGATATATCTTTAAATTGCTTACTGCACACAGATACTGACCAGCTTTACTATCACACTGTTATTTAGACTTGGGATAGGAAACATCACCTCTCAACTCTAATACTGTTTGCAACAGATAAAATATGACTCCCCTGAAATCAACATGGTTTAGCCTTTGAGTAACTAAGTTCATGCACTTAACAAGGTCTGGATCCAGTCCATTAACTCTTCTAAGAGTATCCAACGCCTTTTTGGGATTTCTCTCTTGCAATATATACAATAGACAAGTTGACTTATCCAGTCAGGAGTTTGATAATTTGATATGTTCTTTGCAGTGTGTGGCAGGCTACTCCTGCAACCATAAGTTGACCATGTGCAAGACACGCTCAGTTGCTTGTCTCCTCTTATGAGAGCATTAAATGACTGCACCCAGACTTTCACAACCTCTACTTTATAAATTAGCTATTTAAACCTGGTTCAGTTATTCTTTTGTTGCCCTAGTATAGAGTCATACCTGTGTCCAGTGGTGCTGAATTGAAAAGGTGCTGAATTTAAAGGGGTGCTAAATTGAAGTTGTGTTTCTGTTGACCCTGGAAATGACTTGCCTTGATACATTTGAAGGCTGCTATCATATCCCCCTCTATCTTCTCTATTCCAAGGTCCAATTTCTTTGGTCCTCTTTTTTCAGTTAATTTGTGAGGCATGGCATTATAGTCGCTCTAGTAAGCATGGTTTATAAACTGTTTATATCCTTCTGGAAATATGGCCCCCAGAACAGAACATATTATTCCAAGTGAGGCTATACTAATGATCTGCAAAGTGGCATCGCTGCCTTCCTATTTCTGCTACTTACTCTTGCAATCAAGCATCTGACTTGCCTTTCTTATTTCTTTAGTGCACTTCTTGAGTTTCCTATGACTTATTCTTGACTACATTTAGGTCACATGACATAGGTCCTAGATACATTTCCTCCTCAGTAGTTTCCAATATAGTGCTATTAAAGCTATATCAAGGTTTTTGGTTTTTGATCCACAAGCGCAATCTTGCATTTTTTTGGCATAAAACTGTAGTTGCCACAATGCTACTTTCTTTCAGTCTGCTTAGATCATCAATCATTTTTTTTATTCCTCTTGGTTTGTGGTTGTGTCATCTGAAAAAAAAAAGGCACATTTTCTCCTTAATATCATGTGTAATGTTACCACAAGATTGTAAATAGCACTGATCCAAGTACAGATCCCTGGGGAACTACAAGTGTAACCATTCCATCCCTAGAACATATTCCATTTACTACTAATCTCTGTCTATCCTGCAACCAATATCATGTCCATGCAATCATCTTTAAAGCCATCCCCAAGTTTTCCAGCTTATTTAATAGTGTGCTATGTATCACATTGTCAAAATCCTTCCTGAAGTTTAGAGAAGCTGTATCTATAGCTCCCCTTGATCTACTACTTTAGTCGCCCAGTCAATAAGATTTTCTTGACAAGATATCCCCCAGTAAATCTAAGACACTTGGGATCCTGTAAATTGCTGGATTTACGATATTGTTAAATTTGTTACAATAACAGTGTTTCCATCAATTTCCTTACTACTGATTAAGGCACACTGGTTGGTAGTTGCCAGCTTCTTCCCTACTTCCACTTTTATGCAGAGGGACAAAATGAGCTATTTTAAAGTACTGTATTCAGGAATTACTTTTGTTATTAGTGACTGGTTAAATAATTATCCCCATCTGTTTAAATTACACAAACTTGTAGCGCCTGATTCAATTAAGCGCAAGGTGAATTTATTCCGAATTTTTTCGCGGATTTTGCTAATTTGCATTTTTTTTCACGAAAATTTTTCGGTCCCAATTTATTTATTTTTTCCGCGTATTTTTTTGGTCTATTGCACATATATTTTGTCCCTATTTAAATGCATTACAAGTGTACATTTTTTCAATTTAGTTGCATTACACGTGTTAAAATTTGCGCATTATTTTACATCATTTTTTGCGCACCTCATCAAGGTGCGTGTTATGACATGTGAGGGTGAAATTCATGAAAACTTTCAAGTGTACAGCTCCTCTATGCTCCTGATCACCTCCCAGCACAGTGGCAACAGAAATGTGATACTCCACATAAATCTATGCAGCCTGCAACTCAAATAAATAGCTGTAGGTTAAAAAATAACTAAAAAGTAGAAGAGAACATTGAAAAGTGAAAAATTACGCTGGCAGAAGTATAAAAAAAACAACAATCAGAAAAAGTTATTTTATATTATTCTCTTCTACAATAATACGTAATTATTGAGTTGCTGCAGTCTAACTTTTGACATTCAAGTGCAGAAGGTCCTAATGATATTATTACAAACATATGACGGCAGGGCTGCTTATGGGAAGTGATTGTGCTGACATTTGTGTTGCATGGGTAAAGATACAGAAATACATGTGCGGATTTTATAACGGGAGGGAAGCTCAAACATGAGCATTAGCAAATACGCTCATGGTCCAATTAACATGCGTTGGAGGCGGGGGGACATTTCTAATTGAGTTGCGCTAATTTTTTTGTGCGAACGGTGCGTATTTTATACGTGCGTATTTTAAAAAAAAATACACGCTCAATTGAATTAGGCCCGTAGTGTCAATACTAGCAAGTGGTATTTGACATTCTAGTTCCTTGTGTGTTTCTTAAAGAGTGTCAGGAGCAAATCTACAGATACTGGACCATATTCACACTTAAGAGTAAGTTAGGAGCGGACAGAACCGCACCTAACTCACTCGTCCAATCCCCGTTTTTAGGTACCTTATGGCACTTAAGAGTGCCATAGGGCAACCTTATCTTACCATGCATAGTTTAAGAAAAAAATACAGAAATACACGCGCGTAGGGAAGCTCAAACATGAGCGCTAACAAATACGCTCATGGTCCAAGTAACACGCGTTGGAGGCGGGGGGACATTTCTAATTGAATCGCACTAATTTTTTAGTGCGAACGGTGCGTATTTTATTTGTGCGTATTTTTTTTAAAAACACGCGCTCAATTAAATTAGGCCCGTAGTGTCAATACTAGCAAGTGGTATTTGACATTCTAGTTCCTTGTGTGTTCCTTAAAGAGTGTCAGGAGCAAATCTACATATACTGGACCATATTCACACTTAAGAGTAAGTTAGGAGCGGATAGAACCGCACCTAACTCACTCGTCCAATCCCCGTTTTTAGGTACCTTATGGCACTTAAGAGTGCCATAGGGCAACCTTATCTTACCATGCATAGTTTAAGAAAAAAACTACGCACAGAGAATGTCTCTCCCCGCCTCCCCCCCGCCC
>WWET01005685.1:52816-68209 GCA_011038615.1 Limnodynastes dumerilii
TACCATTCTGCTCCTCACCGTTATACGCATGAGCAGTACACACCATTGTGACACTACTGCGCATGTGCAGTGGCCGGGAGCTGAACTGCACTTCTCACAATCTCCCCCCCCCCAAGTGCCCCACCAGTCACCACCAACCCCGCTCTTACTTGTGGCTCTACTCATCCAAGTTACCCATGGCTTTCACACGTACCAGACTGGCCAGGGAGGTCTACCTCATTCAGTCAACTACCGGCTCGGTGTCCTGGTGCAACTGATGCTTCCCCAGCACCCACCTCTCTCGCTTATTTCCCGTAATTTTGATGGGCATTTGGCTAGTGTTTTAATAAACACACACATATTTATATATAAAATAATACAGTGCAGATGGCACACCTGAAATGACAATACGAGACAAACTATACTGAACAAACACCAGCAGGGTCTGAGGAAGAAACATGGGTCACCTGCCCAGCACAATAGAAATAATGGACACAGACAAATGCAGTAATACAGTATATCCAAATATAGCAGAAATTAGGGTAACGGTAACTGGAAAATAGGGTAGATACCACCATAAGGGCCAAATTTACTAAGCTGCATGTTTGGAAAAGTGAACATGTTGCCTATAGCAACCTATCAGATTATAGCTCTCACTTTCGTTTTACATAATAGAGAATGTCAGCTAAAATCTTATTGGTTGCTATGGGCAACATCTCCACTTTTCCAAACCCGCAGCTTAGTATATCTGGCCCTAGGACAGGAAGCACAAGACCAGTTATAGTAACCAGAACAAGTAACATTCAGCAGATTGAGGTACCATGTTCTAGTAATAAGTGCAAGGAACAGGGACAAGACAGGAACAATGAATGAAATGCATACAAGGTAAAGGCAAAGTACAGAAAAAGACAAGACAAGAATTTCAAACTGCAAGACATAATAATCATCCAGAGGATATAATGAGTTTGAAATGTTGTGAAGACACAATTCTATAACCGTTAGCAATTTAAAGAGATTTCCACCAATCAAAATAGCTTAGCATACAAGCCTCTAGCACTTGATTGGATAGAGTTCTGGCTGCTAGTCAACTGGCAAGTCAATTAGCACAGTTTGCTCCAACAGTTTCATTACACAGATCAGCAACATCTCGGTTGCCCAGCAACCACTAGGATGATGCTAAGGCCATTAGAAAGAAAAACAGTTCATCCTGGCTGCAAGAGACAGACAAATATGACAGATCAAAAGGTTAAAAATGTATATTCTAAGGGTTGCCTATAATTGCAAGGTGTCCAGTCTTACCTGTTAAACAGTTCAGGTGATTATCATGATATATTATCAGGTATATTAACATGATTCTTGATATCTATAGTATATAATTTAGAAATAGTTTATCTTCTATTAGAAAAATAGAAAACAAAACAACACAAAAATAGTAGTTTCTTTGAATTCTGCCTTACAGAACTGTGTTAAATATTAGCAATGCTTTCTCCTTACTCAGTAATATAGGGAAGATCATAGATGAAAAATGCTTAGATATGCCAGGATATGCCCGTGATTCTAGCACATTTTATTATACTGTAAGCTGAGGTACAATATGGCAGCCTGAGGGCTTTTCCCTTATTAAAGAGGCATCACAGGGGGATGTAGTTGCCGGATAGAATGGCAGGAATTCAACAATGATACAGTCAGCAGCTGCATCACGGCTGTATCGGTACCAAAATGCTTCATATTCAGAATATTACTATTGGGAACAGGGGCTGGATACTCAACTCCAACCGACAGGGAACTTACGCAAGTTATTTGCTTAAGTACCCTGTCAGGGAACATCTGCGCATGCGCGTGCCTATGTGTAAATACTAACGGACGTAGCGAAGTAACTTATGTTAGTACTTATGATGAAATGTAAATGAGGGGTCGGGGAAAGCCCCCTTATGACTAGTTCTGCGGCCGTATAGCCGCAGACCTAGTCGTAAAAGTAAAGGTAGGAAGTAATTGTCCAGATTTACTACCATCTGCGGGGAGTGCAGGGGGCATGCACTTCCTGCTACGTGCTTGTACCTATGTAAAGCGTGCAGGGGTCTGGATTTGGGCCCAGGTACTTATAGCAAATTACCCTATTTCTCTAAAGTACCAGTTCCCAATAGCACACTGTGTTCTCACTGACATGAGCTGTGGCAAATGTGGGAAAAAGCTGCGGCAGGTGATGGGGACGGGCTGATTGAAGGGGAACGGTAGGGTTAGGTTGTGGGGCATAGAAGGCTATGGTTAGGCTGCAGGAGATGGAAGGTTAAGGTCAGGCTAATAAAAGAAGAAGGTTAGGGTTAGGCTACAGGAGATGGAGGGTTAAGGCTAGGCTAGTAGAAGGAGAAGGTTAGGGTTAGGCTATGGGACATCTTTACTGGTCACGGGGTCTATGCTGTCTTCTTCACAGAATTCCAAAAATGACTTGTGTCACCACTGCACTACCAGGATATTATGTGTCAAAAATTGACAAATTTGACCTGCAAATCACACCCATCACAGGGTCTTGAAGAAGCAACTGAATAACTTAACTTGTGGTCCCAACCACTGCTGCTTAATATTGTCAATTACATCATTTTAAAGAAGGTGTTGGCCATGTACCCACACTTGCCAATAAAGTCTGATTAGAAAGTTGATCAAAAAATGTAAGCAAGTATTTTCTCACTTTTAATCATTGAACTTTTTTGTTCTCTAATTTTCTTGTATATACTAAATTAGTTATGATATGCATTTCTTTTTTAAAGTAGGTATTTGTCAACATAATGTTACATCGAGTAATGTAGTTTTGTAGAAATGTGGGTAAATTGTTAGCAAAATAATCCACATGACATTTAACTAGTCAGCTTTATTATGACTTCTTGTGCTTTATTAAGACTCAGTTGTTACTGTAATAATAGCCATCTGTTAGAAACCTTAAAAGGTTTAGTGTTGACATCATATCGGCCCGTATTCAGACCACCAGATGTATTGCATATACGTCTGGTGTTTATCGAAATTTGATACTGCGCATGCATAGTAATTTTTAAATGTAATCTACGTATCTTTTCGTTACCTAGATTGCGTATATGCGGTCTTAAAGACGGGCCATCACATTTAAATCCCAAAACCTAAAGTGCCTGCTGTAGTGTAACTTAAAATATTAAAATCTTATTTTACTTCCGAGTCAAAAAACATGTCACAGGGACAAATTTAACCAGAATCCAATACTAGGATGTCTGTGGTCTGTACAATAACTGACAACGGGCCGGATCCAGACTTGATAATAACACCCCACTTCAACACGCAAAGTGCGTAAGTGGGTTGTTTGGAGGGGAAGACGCATGCATCCTCCAAATGTGACGTGCAATTTCAGAACGTAACACTTATCGTATAGAACTCCGCACAATAGGATTTAAGTACAAACAGGCAGTTCTTCCCCTGTGCCCATCAAGGTGGGCAGGGGGAGTATGTTAATTGTATAGTGTGGGTGGGAATAAGGACTTACGAGCCTCATGGCAGCATAAGTCACTAGATCCCCACATGAGAGAAGGGAGTGACAGTGAGAGTTAACTCCCCTCCTCAATTAAGACTCTGCGCATGCAAGGGTTTGGATCTGGTCAGAGAATTAACAGAATTAATACAAGTGAAACTAGTAATGGATTTACACACTTACAGTGGATGGACCGCTCTGGCTGGCAGACCTCCTCAGACCTCCTCTGTGATTCAGTGGTCCATTCACTCTGGGAACAAAGTGAATGTGGAGGTGACACCCTAAGGATTATGGAATGCACTTAGTGACTACCATTTTTTAAGCAACAGATGGACCTCTGAGTGGTGCCGGGGTCAGGAATTGCCTTATAAAATCGGAGGTGGGAAGTAAGCACAAGAACATACCTCACTCTCAGCATAACACCAAAAATTATATATAAGAATGGACCAGCAATAGAAAGGTATCGGGGACCGAGGACAATAGTCATTGGCAAACACAAAGTAGAACATCAGTGGTCCAAAGAAACAGGGTTTGGCAGAGCTTTCAATATACAGCGCTATACCACCTTTCCTCCTGGTGCCCTTCAGTATCCTGTCAAAGCAGCTGCCAACAGAGAAAATCATGAGAAAGGAGAATAAACTTCACTGGGGACAGCGCATTATAGTGCTGTCAAAACATTGATTAATCATCATCTTGTACCTGCAGACAAATTGGTTTGCTAAATTGATCCACCCTGTGACACTATCCGGTTGAGCAGTACTACATGCTTCTAGCTACTGTAATCTGGAGTTCATGTGTCTTGAAGATCACAGTGGAATAACTATCAACAGGTCTTGTCATGAATCCAGAATTGCCCTTACTTGAGACACCTTCTTAAATCATTTGAAATTAAGACTTGGATTTTTTGAACTAAAATCTTAAACAAGCCCTGCCCTGGGACATCACCTTAAAAGAGATATAACACCCATCAGCAGCTCATCTTATTACAATGTAGATACTCCTGGGCCCTGATTAATGGGCCCTGATTACTGTACACTTCCACCAAACTTCAGTTTAATTCTTATAGGAATTTTGAGTCTTCAGAGAGCCTAAAACCACATTCTTTACCCATTTGCAAACAGCGAACTAGAATATCTCTTCTACACTTTACACAGATGCAAGACACCATATCTGCACTAATTCTCAGGGACTACTACTATTTCCAACAACAGGATTACAAGTTCACAGCATTGCCACTGTCTTGCACTTACCTGTACTTCAACTGCTTATCCACATAATCATCAATCTGTTGAGTGGAGACTTTCCGATATCCTTGGAATTTGTCATTACCTTACTATCTTCTTGACTGTTTGTTTATTCATATGGGGATCCATCTTTCCAACAAGGGACCATTTTCCAGTTACTAGGATCGGAATACTCATCTTTTGGAATGGGGTTCATGCATGGGTGCTGCTGTTCCAGGATGGATACATCCCTGTTAACAGCTGGCTTCTACCCTTACATACTATCCTGACTCCCGGAAACGTTAAAATGGCAGAAAAGACATGTACAACAAATTAACTGACTCCTTACCGATAAAATGGAAATCACATCCAAACAAGTGGCTGGGGGAGCTCCAAAAGCGCGATGGAAAGAGTCCTGTGAGGGCAGAAGATGAGGTGACCGGAGACTGGAAACTGTATAGCAGACTACCATCTGACGCGTATCAGACAGGCGTGCCCTTTCTTACAGCTTTGAGAAAAGGCACACCTGCCTGAAACGCGTTTTGTACTAGTAAATATACAAATTTTTATTGTTTTTTGCTCCAATAAAAGAGTTAAAAAGAAAAGGGATTACTGTATAAAACATATAATTATTCTACCCTTCACTGATCCTTTTATTTCCTTAAACATACTGGAAAATGTTTTTTATTCAAACTAGTAAAACATAATAGGTAAAAGCTATCATTTGCAAAATGGAAACACAATGCAAGACATTTTACAAAATTCATATTTTAATTAAGTTGAGGTTGGAGTTAAGTTGCCGACTCTTAGGTACCCAAAGGGGATGTGGGTTTGGAAAAGTGGAGATGTTGCCAATAGCAACCAATCAGATTTTAGCTGACATTCTCTAGTATGTAAAAAAGAAATTGAGAGCTAGAATCTAATTGGTTGCTATAGGTAACATCTCCACTTCTCCAAACCCGCAATTTAGTAAATCTGGCCCATAGTGTGCATTAAAAACAAAACTAAATATTTGTAATAAAATGTCATGAAGTAAATAATCATGTTTCAAGTAGTTAAAAAGTTAAAAACATATTTTAGCAGGAACTAATTGAAGAATATATAATTACATAATGCAAAGATGGCAAATATGGAAGTTTGTTAAATTTTTTAAATAATATTGTGTTCCCTATTTTATTCTACCGTATATGTATAATGTAATCTATATGTTTATATAAATGCGGTTATTTTAACCAATACAGTATGTTTTCTAAAATACTTATTTTAGGGAATTTGAGAGATTTTTATTGTTATTCCAAGCGTTGCATATTGTATTCTATTTGTTCTTACTATAGAGTGTCTATAATATATCTACCTAATGTCAAATGCTGGCTATACCATTCTAGCACTAAGCATTTGGACATACACCACATTATATTCACAGTACTACACTTCTAAGTGTACTGATACAGGCATGTCCATACACATAGCCAATGCTGGAGAGTCTTTGTAAATACCTTATCATTGCATGCTATTTGCATGGAAGTTGTGAAAGCATAATTTTAACAATAAAACTATGTATAGCTCTACAACAAGCCCAGAATGTCTAAATAATAAATAAGGTGCTGTCTTCATAAAAATTGTACTATGGAGAAAAGGCTCAGGTTCCCAAATAAATACATACTTATCTGTGTATAACTATAGCATAATGAGAAGAGTTAGTAATTGCAAATCATATTTATATAAATAGGGTACTTCAAGATGGTAGGTGGCAATAAAATTCTGTTAATACACGAAACAGGTCGTAGAAAGACACAAATGTAATAAATTCAACAGCAATACAATACCACATATATAAATAAATTGAAAGTAGGCGAAAATATTTGAATATTACATGAACTGTAAGGTACAAAAATCACAACAAGAATTTGTTTGGAAATACAAATGTACACCGTCGGCATAGAGTGGACTGGACTAGACTAGACCTTATCTTGGCTACTGACTAAATTAATCCTATGTATGTATGTGTTGGGCGTTTTCACTCTGCGGACAGAAATGGCTGTTTTAGAAGTAAAGACAACCGAAAGCTCATTTTCGACCGTCTCTATTCGAAACACAGCCATTTTAGAATTTTTTTTTGAAGGGGTAAGTATGCGATCATGTCCCAGGTGCTAAATTCTAACCTCCCTTTTACCACCAAGGCCTGGTGCCTCTTCCTAATAAACCAGGATGTACGGACAGTTCAGGAAAGCACCCCACCGGTGCACACGGAGGAGGCGCGTGGAGTCTTTGTAAATACCTTATCATTGCATGCTATTTGCATGGAAGTTGTGAAAGCATACTTTTAACAATAAAACTATGTATAGCTCTATAACAAGCCCAGAATGTCTAAATAATAAATAAGGTGCTGTCTTCATAAAAATTGTACTATGGAGGAAAGGCTCAGGTTCCCAAATAAATACCTACGTATCTGTGTATAACTATAGCATAATGAGAAGAGTTAGTAATTGCAAATCATATTTATATAAATAGGGTACTTCAAGATGGTCGGTGGATGCCCTAATGGTCCTTGGTTTAGGGCAGCACAGTGGCTCAGTGATTAGCACTTGTACCTCACAGTGCCAAGGTCATGAATTCAATTTCTAGACTAGACCTTATCTTGGCTACTGACTAAATTAATCCTAGTGTATGTATGTGTTGGGCGTTTTCACTCTGCGGACAGAAACGGCTGTTTTAGAAGTAAAGACAACCGAAAGCTCATTTTCGGCTGTCTCTATTCGAAACACAGCCATTTTAGAATTTTTTTTTGAAGGGGTAAGTATGCTGATCATGTCTCAGGTGATAAATTCTAACCTCCCTTTTACCACCAAGGCCTGGTGCCTCTTCCTAATAAACCAGGATGCTCTCACACTACAACAGCCTAGCGACCTTCGGCCTGATCCAGATCTATGCCCGGAAGCGATTTTACGCTTTTCGTAAGCATAAAAGCGGCCATTTGTACTTGCTGCGCATGCGTGGGGCCAATGTTACGCCAAGAAACTCTGAGCATATGGGCCTTGAGCGTACCAGCTTCGTAACAATGCTCGAAGGGGCGTGCCAGCCATACGAACACTGTAATTATGCTTTGAGGGCTGGGTGAGGCATTTAAATCGTACAGTATGGGCATGCTAAGCGTTGTAACTACGCAATAAGCTTACGAACACCTGCGCTTACACTCAGAAAAGTTAGGGTAGGGTTTGGTCAGCGTAAGACGGCTGAAATATGGATGACTGAGAGGAGTGAATAGGGGAGTGCTTCGTAGTTACGAGTGGTGTAAATGCGCTATGCACAAGGGCGTTTCATGAACGTAGGTCTGGATCAGGCCCTTTAACTTTAAGAGTCTGCTGTCCTAAGTACAAGGACCTAGTGTCCTTAAACTGCAAGGGCTCACTGTCTAGTGGTTGCTTCCGGGAAACAATACCATCTTAGGACTTCCTTCCAAGCTTGTTGCAAGGGGGGAAAAACACCACAATATGATGTTATTATGCTGCAATTATTTAACACTCAATATAACCTGTCTAGTCCTTTTCTGGTTCTACCAGATTAAGAGGACACAAGTATACAATACACAAAAATCTATAAATAGTATGGAAGTGTGTATACCTAACTCCAATTTCATCTAATATTATATATTGTTTTTTTGTTTTTTGTTTTTTCCTCACTCTATTCTATTCCATTTCTCTTCCTAACTTCAGATTTTCCTTAGTCTTTTCTCTCTAATGCCTGAAATGTTTTCTTTTATCTCAGTTGGGTCAATCCATATACACAATAATGCAAGGTTAGTTATGGACAAACAAATATTTAAGAAACTAGCTCCATAATCTAGTGTACTTTTCATGATACCAAGCTCCCTCCACATTTTAGACATTAATTTTAAATGGGTGTAGTTCGCCACTGCGTTGATATGTCAGATGACTTTACGGCAATGAAGCTTTGACTGCTGTAATTTTTTGGCAGTTTCCAGTGGGACAGGGTCGCTACCGTGACTGCTGGCTCTGTGAAGAATCCAACAGCAGCAGGTAAGTTTACTTCATCTTAACCCTAACTATCCCCTTCCCACAACCTAACCTTTCCCTCCCCTAACCTTAACCCACCTCTCTCCACAGCCTAACCATAACCCTTCCCTAAACTGTCAGCTGTATCAATATAAAAATGGAATGCTGCAGTGGCAACTATATCCCATTTTACCTAGAAATTCATTACTCTCTTTTTGAAGTCTAGAGAGTGTTACTTTTACTAAATGGCAGCAGGCCAGATGGTCCGCACCTAATTTCCTGCTCCCCTCCCCACGCCAAGAGGGCACCCTTAACTATCCATGCATATTTTCTCTCTTAAGGAGGGAAAATACGCATGTACGTTCCCCAACCCTCCCTCCTAATTTACATCCCTCCCCAACGCACTTTACGGAACTAACCCCCGGCATGCCCCCTCTCATCTTAAAAACTTTGTGCGGTCTTTAAAGTCCGCACATAGTTAATATCATAGTTAATATCTGGACAGAACCGCCTACGCAAATTGCAAAAGAAGCATCAGCTTCTTAGGTGTGAATACGGTCCAGCATGTGTAGCTTTTGCCAGAAGGAAGTCAAGGAGATTCTTATAATATTGCTAAGAGAAAGCAGCCTTTACTTACACAAATCCTCCATGCACTGTTTCACACAGGTGGACTTCCTGGGTCTTATAAGCAGAGTTAGTACTGGGAAGGAGAGCTCAAAAAGCTGGTTTGTACTGTGGGTGCGGCGACTGATGCCAGCAAAAACAAACTCCAGAAAACATATATCAATTACCATTTGCCTGATAAGAAGATACAGAGTGTTTGTTCTGTTTTGTTATGTACCATACAGAGAGGTGGGTTTGTATGTATAGGTTTATATCTGGCCTAGAAAAGAGTTTTTCCTTCAAAGGTTGTTTTTTGCATAGGTTGTAAGAAGGTCCTCATTTTGGTTAGCATTGTATTTGGTTATGTCTATGACATTCTTCACAAAGTTATCAGTTTCTAATAAACTGTGATCACAGTATTGCACGTACAAAATGCAGGCTCATATGTAAGGGAATGGGAAAGCCCTTATAATGGGCTGGATCCAGACTTAGGGGTCTATTTACTTACCTTCATGCCGGTACAGGACAGCTGCAGCCCAACGGCACGTCCAGACAGGTGAGTAAGGTTTATTCCTATTTTCTATGGGGTTTATTCATTTATTTTTTAACTTATAATAAAAATGTTTTTTTTATTATTTTTTTTTAACTGGGGTTCGATTGGGATGTATTCCGACGGTCTCCCCATACATGCCCTCCTTTTCCTCCTCCTAATAACAGCTATTAGGGGGGAGGAAAAGAGGGGTATATGAGGACATCGCCAGAATAACTGTCACTAACGCCAGCCTGAGCTGGCGTTAGTCTGACACCGGGAGCGGAGTGTAAACTGAAGTGAAAACTGGCCCTATCGCACTAAAATAATCTCTGTAAACAGACCCCTTAAGAAGGAGTATGAAATTAAGGACCTGATTCACACTTAAGAATCTTCTTAAAATAAGAACTTAAAGTCACACCTGGGCTAAACCATGGTGATTGCAGGAGAGTCATATTTCATCTGTTGCAAACAGTATTAGAGTTGAGATATTTCCCAGCCCAAGTCTAAATAACAGTGTAATAGTAAAGCTGGTCAGTATCTGTGTGCAGTAAGCAATTCAAAGATATATCCCTGCATGCAAAGAATACAATTAAATTAAATTAAATTGGTAAGTATGGGCGTGCTAAACGTCATAACTACGCAATAAGCTTACAAACACCTGCGCTTACACTCAAAAAAGTTAGGGTAGGGTTTGGTCAGCGTAAGACGGCTGAAATATGGATGACTGAGAGGAGTGAATAGGGGAGTGCTTCGTAGTTACGAGTGGTGTAAATGCGCTATGCACAAGGGCGTTTCATGAACGTAGGTCTGGATCAGGCCCTTTAACTTTAAGAGTCTGCTGTCCTAAGTACAAGGACCTAGTGTCCTTAAACTGCAAGGGCTCACTGTCTAGTGGTTGCTTCCGGGAAACAATACCATCTTAGGACTTCCTTCCAAGCTTGTTGCAAGGGGGGAAAAACACCACAATATGATGTTATTATGCTGCAATTATTTAACACTCAATATAACCTGTCTAGTCCTTTTCTGGTTCTACCAGATTAAGAGGACACAAGTATACAATACACAAAAATCTATAAATAGTGTAGAAGTGTGTATACCTAACTCCAATTTCATCTAATATTATATATTGTTTTTATTTTTTTTATTTTTTCCTCACTTAAATATTCTATTCCATTTCTCTTCCTAACTTCAGATTTTCCTTAGTCTTTTCTCTCTAATGCCTGAAATGTTTTCTTTTATCTCAGTTGGGTCAATCCATATACACAATAAGGCAAGGTTAGTTATGGACAAACAAATATTTAAGAAACTAGCTCCATAATCTAGTGTACTTTTCATGATACCAAGCTCCCTCCACATTTTAGACATTCGTTTTACATGGGTGTAGTTCGCCACTGCGTTGATGTCAGATGACTTTACGGCAATGAAGCTTTGACTGCTGTAATTTTTTGGCAGTTTCCAGTGGGACAGGGTCGCTACCGTGACTGCTGGCTCTGTGAAGAATCCAACAGCGACAGGTAAGTTTACACCTACACCTTAACCCTAACTATCCCCTTCCCACAACCTAACATTTCCCTCCCCTAACCCTAACCTTAACCCACCTCTCTCCACAGCCTAACCATAACCCTTCCCTAAACAGTCAGCTGTATCAATATAAAAATGGAATTGCTGCAGTGGCAACTATATCCCATTTTACCTAGAAATTCATTACTCCCTTTTTGAAGTCTAGAGAGTGCTACTTTTACTAAATGGCAGCGGACCAGATGGTCCGCACCTAATTTCCTGCTTCCCTCCCACGCCAATAGGGCACCCTTAAATGCCCATGCATATTTTCTCTCTTAAGGAGGGAAAATACGCATGTACATTCCCATACCCTCCCTCCTAATTTACATCCCTCCCCAACGCACTTTACGGAACTAACCTCCGGCATGCCCCCTCTTACCTTAAAAACTTTGTGCGGTCTTTAAAGTCCGCACATAGTTAATATTTGAACAGATCCCCCTAAGCAAATTGCAAAAGAAGCATCAGCTTCTTAGGTGAGAATACGGTCCAGCGTGTGTAACTTTTGCCAGAGGGAAGTCAAGGAGATTCTTACAATATTGCTAAGAGAAAGCAGCCTTTACCTACACAAATCCTCCATGCGCTCTTTCACACAGGTGGACTTCCTGGGTCTTATTAGCAGAGTTAGTACTGGGAAGGAGAGCTCAAAAAGCTGCTTTGTACTGTGGGTGCGGCGACTGATACCAGCAAAAACAAACTCCAGAAAATATATATCAATTACCAGTTGCCTGATAAGAAGATACAGAGTGTTTGTTCTGTTTTGTTGTGTACCATACAGAGAGGTGGGTTTGTATGTATAGGTTTATATCTGGCCTAGAAAAGAGTTTTTCCTTCAAAGGTTGTTTTTTGCATAGGTTGTAAGAAGGTCCTCATTTTGGTTAGCATTGTATTTGGTTATGTCTATGACATTCTTCACAAAGTTATCAGTTTCTAATAAACTGTGATCACAGTATTGCACGTACAAAATGCAGGATCATATGTAAGGGAATGGGAAAGCCCTTATTATGGGCTGGATCCAGACTTAAGAAGGAGCATGAAATTAAGAGAGGAAAGTGACTCCTGGGCAAAACCATGTTAATTTCAGGGAGAGTCAAGTTAATTGTATTCTTTGCATGCAGGGATATATCTTTGAATTGCTTACTGCACACAGGTACTGACCAGCTTTATTTTTACACTGTTATTTAGACTTGGGCCGGGAAACATCACCTCTCAACTCTAATACTGTTTGCAACAGATGAAATATGACTCCCCTGCAATCAACATGGTTTAGCCCAGGAGTAATTTTCCTCTCTTAAATTCAAGCTCCTTCTTAAGTCTGAATCCATCCCTATATGATTTGCATTCCTATCCCCACTCACCGTGTGTATCAAATATGCATGGTGATTGGGGCCCTGCCACAGAGGGACTTCTGTATTGGAACGTAGCATTAGTCAGCGAAGTCCTTAAATAGTGTTTACTATTATTCATTTAACTTTACCACCATGGGTAGAAGACAAGAGATACAGATATTCCAGATGTCCTGAGATGGCCATGTTTCTTAAAATTTCTAGTAAACAAGGTCACAAGACTGAGGTTTGACTGTTGCTTCCACAATGGCATTATTTGGTTCCCACAAAATTATAGTAATGGATCATTGGCCTGAAGTGGAGTAATGATTAATATAGGGCAAACTTACAGTAAGACTTCTTGTGCATCAGTTTTGCTACTGTATTATTTAAGTTTAAACATGGACTACTGTAATTTAGAGTAGGGAATCACAGGTAAGACATTCCTAGAACACAAGAAATAGATAATTATGGGCATTCAAAGAAATGGAAATTCTCCTTAAAAGGGACAATGGACCAGATTCAGAGTTTAAAAATAAGAGAGGAAAGTTACACTTGGGCAAAACCATGTTGATTTCACGGAGAGTCAAATTCATTTTATTCTATGCATGCAAGGGGAATACTTTGCGTTTGCTTATTACAATCAGATAACTGACCAGCTTCACTTTTACACTGTTATTTAGACATGAGCTGGGAAACATCATCTTTCTACTATAATACTGTTTAGAACAGATGAAATTTGACTCCTCTGAAATCAACATGGTTTTCCCTGGTGTAACTTTCCCCTCTTCTTTTCAAACTCTGTATTTGGTCTAATGTACTTACCCTAACTACATGAATATATCCAGTTCTCTCCCCCAAAAACCTTACTGTTTTAACTTATTTATCAGAATGCAATTTTAATATGAATATTTCATTGTATTTCTACAGGGATCAAAGCTCGGGAAAACTTGGTACCCTCAGAGATAAAACTGAAGGAATAGAGATGCCGGTGATCTCCAGACCTGAATACATCTAATGTATGGACTGTTCATCAAAAGAAATCTTCATGGTGCACACTTTGATTCTATTTTGTTAACGTTAGACAAAGAAATGCAAACTGCATGTAAAGGCATTAGTGATGTATATAACTTTCTATGTCTGTGCAAAAGTTTATATCAATACATAAATCTTTTGATAATTAAAAAATTCCTGTGCCACACTGGTCATCAGCATTTAAAACAATATGCCAAATTACCATAACTCTAAGAATAATTTACATGTACCAAACAGTGGTTTGTTCAGAAAAATGCTTTTATGTCGTTAGTTAAAATAATATTACGAAGTGTTTATGGTGAAAATCATTCATGAATTATAATGTCATTTTCTCCATTTAGTCCATCAAAATTCACAAATCACATGCCAATCCATGAGGTTTCTCCCATGCTAGTCAAATGTTGATTTTTGACTACATTTGAAGAACTGAAACCATGAATTGATGAAGCCATGTACAGAAACAAGACTGGTGTAGGAGAAACTGCAGGAAGTCAAAAGTAGGACAGTAACATTTAATAAATGGAAGAGGTAATCTAGATCCAAATGCTAATGCAGAAATAACTGTTGCTCAGGTCATAAACTGTGCTGTCCTATCTTGACTAGCAGTTGTGCCTATACAGTAGCTTGGGGCAAGAGTGGGAACTGGTAAGAAACAAGCATCTGTACATCTGAAGTTTATGATGCTACTAAGTAGCTGTGAAGGGGAACTTTGCTAAAACCCCAGTTAAGTAAAAAATAAAAACAGGGAAAAACACAGCACTGGAACATCGCCCGCGACAATATATGTCAGAGTTAATTCACCAGTTTTCAGAAAACAACAGATAAACTAAATAAAAACAAATATTTTTTAATCATAGTAATAAATAATTAAGACCACATATCATAAAAATGTATAATTAGCAGATCACATTCAATAAAGGCTATATAGAAGCTATATATAATGGGATGATAAGAATTGCAATGGAAGCCAGATAATAAATGGTTCTGTAAATTGCCATTACCAGAATGAAACATAGAAAGTGATGTGAAGTCCAAATACTTGTCTTAGAAGCAATACTGTCCCAATTTTCATCTTTACAGTGCTCAATGTAAAGCACCTCTGGGAAGATGACATAAAACTGTCCTATCCTGGTGCTAATGCAGCAAAGATATACTACAGAGGGACAGGGTACACCAGTGGTCCCTTGGAACTCACTAGCAAAGTGAGCAACAACTGTACAGCTACTAAATAAAACTTGAGTGATCGGTGTGCACAAACTGTTCAAATGATTTGTGCACAATGATCACTCCAGTTTTATCTAATAGCTATGGGACTTTGTCACGCTGAACTCCAGCTAGAAATTAGGACAAAATTGTTTCTATTGTCTGTACTTGGACTCCATTCTGGAATTTTATTATCCTATGGATGTAGTTTGTCATGCTTATAATCAGTCTTATGACAGATCACAATGAATTGCTGACTGTCATCAGTTTTCAGCAGTCTATATAGCTAGAAGAAACAAGTGGAGTGTCTCCGGAGAGTCCAACGGCCACAAGTAGTATCCTATGGATTTGTCATGCTTATAATCAGTCTTATGACAGATCACAATGAATTGCTGACTGTCATCAGTTTTCAGCAGTCTATATAGCTTAGCTA
>WWET01005686.1:8999-19953 GCA_011038615.1 Limnodynastes dumerilii
CCAAGCATCTGACTTGCCTTTTTCATTGCTTTGTTACATTGATTGGCTACCTTCAAGTTACTGGAAATAATGACTCCTAGATCCCTTTCCTCCTCGGTAGATTCTAATGTAATGCCATTAAGGAAATATTGAGCCTTTGGGTTTTTATGTCCTAAGTGCATGATTTTGCTTTTTTTGGCATTAAACTGCAGTTGCCACAGTCTTGACCATTCCTCCAGTCTACCTAGATCATCCCTCATTTTCTGTAACCCACCTGGCGTTCTACCCGGTTACATATCTTGGTGTGATCTGCAAAAAGGCATATTTTCCCCTCAATACCACAGGCAATATCACCTATAAAGATATTAAATAGCACTGGTCCATGTACAGAGCCCTGGGGTACTCCACTGGTTACCTTACTATCCCCAGAAGAGATTCCATTTACTACAACCCTTTCTATCCTGTAACCAAGATTGTATCCATGCAACTAGCTTTAAGTCCAACCCTAAAGTTTCCAGCTTATTTAACAGTCTTCGATGTGGCACAGTGTCAACAGCCTTGCTAAAATCTAGATAAGCTATGTCTACAGCTCCCCCTTTATCTAATACTTTACTGACCCAGTCAAAAAATTCAATAAGATTTGTTTGACATGATCTTCCCCCAGTGAATCCATGCTGCTTGGGATTCTGTAAGTTACTGGATTTCAGATACTGTACAATTTGTTCCTTTAGATTTTCCATCAATTTCCTTACTACTGATGTTAGACTCACTGGTCGGTAGATTGATGCTTCATCCCTACTTCCACTTTTATGCAGAAGGACAACATTTGCTATTCTCCAGTCCTCTGAAATTACCCCAGTTATTAGTGACTGATTGAATAATTCATTTAATGGTTTTGCCAGCACCCCTCTAAGCTCCTTTAGTATCCTCGGATGTATGCCATCTGGTCACATTGATTTGTCCACTTTCAATTTTGTAAGTTCTTTTACTATTTGCTCCTCAGTAAAAGTAGTAGTAATTGCCCCCATTTTATTAATAGTCTTCCTATTCAAAAGTGGATCCTTCCCCTCTCTTTCTTTTGTGAATATTGAACAGAAATACTTGTTAAGATGATCTGCCATAGCCCTTTCACCCTCAATAAGAATTCCGCTCTCTGTGTTGAGCCTTACGATACCCTTTTTCGTTTTTCGCCTTTTATTTATATACCTAAAAAAGCTTTTGTCCCCTTTTTGTACCAAGTGGGTCAGTTTTTCTTCAGTTTGTGTCTTTGCTGCTCTGATTACCTTTTTAACCTCCTTCTGCTTTGTAAAATACACCTCCCTGTCATCATTACTCTGAGATTGCTTATAATAAAAAGAAAAAAAAGAAAGAAAAAAGACCTAGAAAGCCTATTCACGAGTCTGTACATATTGCATAATGAATGTGAATATTTGGGAAAGTAGTTCTAAACCTTTCTATTTGTACCTTGTCATGCAGAGGTCAGGAACAATGTCATCTTGTTGAGCATCTATTGTTTAATATAAAACAGTTGAAACAAACTTTGTGTAACTTTGAATATTTTCAGGATTTCGGTTTCTTATTTTATTTAGCCTTTTACATATATTTTTTCACGAGTAACATTTGAGTTTCCACTGTGTTCCTGAATTTTTTAGTTTTATAAATATTTTAAAGAGTAATATATTTTGATTCAATAATACTGTGTGAACAAGTTTCAGTGGATAAAATTCACTCCTGGCAATCATCACAGTATTTCTAAATGATAGGGCTAATCTAATCATAGTTTATGTATTGATTAAATATGTAAAAGTATAAATAAATACAACAGTAAACAGAAACAATTATTTAAAAGGTAATTAATAATTCATATATTCTTTAGAGGACCTGGACTAGATTGTAAAAGTGTTCAGGAATCTGTATAGGGAATTTTCTGCCTTACTAGAAAGACTACTGGATGTGACCTTGTTTTTGGCATCAAATATCTGGCAAACAAACATCATTCTCTCAAAGAATTGGAGACTCACACAATGGGAATTTTCTCGATGTACTGAAGTTGACATCACATTATGATCCTCTCCCGCAGGAACATTTAGCAACTTTAAACAATAGCCAAGAGGGGGATGACATTATTCAGACTTGTTGTTTATTATGGGCAACTCAAAACAATTGATGGATTTATGAGATAAAATGTTCTTTACACCATACTATCTGAAAAAGGAAGACTCAAACTATTTGTGTGTTGTATGGGATGCCATGCCAATTGTCTTGCACACAGAACAAAATGTAATCGTTCTGTGATATATCTGTGGTTTGGTGACAAAAGTTATTTTATTAAACTTCAGAAATACAATTGTCAGAGAATATTTTGCTTAATATTAAAGATGATAAGGTTTCCATAATTGTAGTACTGGCAAATAAGAACAATTCGGTTGAATATGGTTTTGTCTAATTCTGACCTTTCCACTTTTATACCCTCACACCAGCTTCTTCTGCCCCATTTTTTATTCCATTTCCACTTGCCACATAAGCACCTCCTACGTATTCAGAGTACCGGACATATAACTAATACGTCCAATGTTTAGCTATTTTTACTACTGCGCATGCGTAGTAATTTTATAACGTAATTTACGTATCTTTTTCTGAGGTAGATTGCGTAAATGCGGTCTGAAAAATTACGATAAAAAATTACTACACATGCGCAGTAGTAAAAATCGCTAAACACCGGACATGTACGTCCGGTACTCTGAATACGTCTCTACTGCCATTCATTACCTCCCATAAGTTCCTTGAACAAGCCTGTTCTTGTATTTTACTATTGACTTCTCCAGTAACCTCATTTGATTATTTTTATTTCATTACCAGTCAAGTCATTGGACCGTTCACTTCAGACAATGCCTGGGTTTGTGAGTTGTGCCTGTGCCCATCCTGTCAATCAATTAGCAGTCTGTGCAATCCAGAGCTCACATTTTCCATTCCTGAATGAATTCAGACAGTGGGGAGGGTTGTGCTCGAAAGTCAGGGTGGTTATGTCTTTACAGCAAGGGAAGATCGTGCTAATGGATGGCCACATTAGCCAAACTTTGGCTCCACTGCCATTTTAGGTGAGGATTCAGAGTTGTACAAGCAATGGGAGTGGTCTTAGCAGGGATTCGTTATCGGAAGCCTGGATCATGTCCATTGTTATTATGTATAATCTCTATCTGTCATTGCAGTATTGTCAATTTGAAAGTAATATTTGTAAGATAACTGTGCTATAGAACAATTATGATGATGATGGTCATACAGTGCTCTATAATACAGGAATAATGGTATATATGGTATATACATATGGTATAGAAATGGATTCCCAAGAATCGCTTTAGACGTGTAGGTGTAGATGTTAAATTATCACTAGCAGAAATATTTATTTATAACATTGTATAATGTATAATGCATAATATCATGTTGTGCTTCCTTTACATTTACAGTACTCTGCTTACTGTCACACTCATCTCATTTCATTTTACAATGAAAATGTAGGGAGCACAGTCGTTATGATGGCCCATCTGCTCTGTGATTTCTTGGGAATCCTGAGTGTTTATTGAAGTTACATTCTTCTAGAGCAGGCATAGGCACCCTGCGACTCTCCAGGTGTTGCAAAACTACAATTCCCATCAAACCTTTTTCAGGTACAAGCTATGCTTTTGCAGGTAAAGCATGCTGGAACTTGTAGTTTCACAACACCTGGAGAGCCGCAGGTTGACTATGCCTGTTCTAGAGAGTCCATAAGTGATATGGAGTTAGAGAGCTTTGACTCTGTCGGAGTTGGTACTTTGCTACTTAATATACATATAATGGGCGTATTCAGAGAACCGTTTTTTAATGTACGCAATTATACGCACGGCCGGAGCATGGAAACACCCACCAACAATCTCGACACTCCCCTTTCCTGGACGTGCTGTCGGTGACTTACGAGTCCCTAGACCACTCTGTTCTTTACGTGTGTGCTTACGAGCGTATATGTGCTCCATCCCTGCGATTCCTTATAACCACACCGCCATGCGTTCGTTTAAATGCCTTCCCCCACCCACTTTTATGTAAATTTTCCTGTGCGTCGGATTTCCGTGCGTATGTCCCCAAGTGCGATTCAAGATAGAAAACCAGAAAATCTTCATTTGTTGTTGACTTACAAATTCAAGCATATCATGTGAGTTTCAGGTAAAGCTGATAGAATACTTGTTGGGGAATACTTGTTGTTTATTGGAGCCCCTGATGGTGGGGAAAGACATGGCTGCAGACACCCGGCAGGCCATGGCCCCAAGTGGTAACTCTTTAACAAAGAGGACTGATGTACTTTGGCTAGCACGCCTGCATCCGGACTAATGGAAATAACCACACAGAGACAAAGTACAGAGAACCTCAGGAAGAGAAGACTGGGTGCAAAGGGGTGCAGATGGAACAAGCACAAATACACACACACACTAATACACACATCAGATGAAAAAAAGGCAAATAGGTGCTATATGGAACAAGCACAAATACACACACCAGATGGAAACAGGTGGAATAGAGCGACAAGTAAATGCAACTACACAGGGAGAACGAGGAGAGGGTGAGAGCAAGAATTGAGAATGAGGGCGGGACACACGACAGGCTAGAAGAGAGGAGAAGCAGGAACAATGATTGGTACTGGAACACAGCAGAATCACAAAGGAGCAGAATCACCAATGCTATAACCAGCAGGAGAGAAGTGCTTCTGCCGGTCTATTTACAGGGAGGCTGCCAAATCAGCGAATCCTGCTGATACCAACCTCCTAACACTGATAGGAGAGCATCCTGGCTGCTAGGCAACAGCTAGAACCACTCATAGCCCTTATCACTGCCAGAACATATGACCACCAGCCACCACTTATAGCACGAGTATCTTGCTGGCCAATACAGCTGGGATCTAGCATTTACGAAACGCAAAGATCCCCTCATGACATACTCTGCACAACACAAAACATGTTACACGCATGGATTATTTCTGGGAACATTGTTACCCTTTAGAAAACATATGTGCCTCATTCCAAAATTCTCTTCATACATATGTTCTTTATTTGTGGTCTCATAACAGCTGAACACTTGTCAGAACCACAGCCCAGTGTTCCTGGTGTAGTTTGCAAACTTATCAAAGACGTGTTGTTGTTGTTCCTTAAAAATATACTTTTTAATTTGTTATGGAACAAAAAAATGTTATGTTTAAAACAACAACTCTTGAACAATGCTTTGTAGATTTATAAACCACTATGAGGTGTGTCTGTAGTTTACAAAAATGAACAATATACTATATAATAAAATAAATATACATTTTAATTGTAAGTATATAAGTATCTGTTATAATAATTCAGAACAATTGATGAATGTTTATTTATTGTATAAAAATACATGTTGTATAGGTCAGTATCTGAATTGTCCATGTAAAGTTTCTATAATTGTATGTGAGCAATTAGCAGTCCATTATCTATTTGTTACATGAAGTGACAAATACCAATAAATATTTCAAACTAACGTAAGTTACTAAGTTACTTAATGAACAGATATAACCAAAAAAAAGGAATTTGCTTATTATTATGAGCAAGTCAACAGTCTATACTTTACACTTTTCACCATATGGGTATAGGTGGCATTTATTTGTTCCAACATTCTTGAGTTTCCTGCCAAGTGGTGTTTGCCAAAAACGAATGAATCCTGGTAGGAACAGCAGTCTTGACTTTTATATGATCTTTTTGGATGTCTATCTCCCACGTCGACTGTCCTTCTCCATCAAGAAGAAAATGGTCTGTTCATGGTCTGTCTGGTCTCAGCTTTAGTGTAAATGTCAAATAACTAAAACCAATGGAACAGTTAGAAAATAGTAAATCTTGTATACACATGCTGTAGCCTCTCAGATGAAAAAGTGTGAAGAACTGTGTGCCCGAATGTAAAAAAGGGGACATTTTTTATTTGGGCAGTGGCACATTCTTTATTTACATATGGCATGGTTATGTTTAAAAACGCATATCTAGCAACACCATCTATGAATTAATATCATGAGTCCATTTAAATCTGTGCCATCGTTCATTTCCCCTCTGCACAGCCGTCACACAATATTATCACCTCTCTACCTGTTAGCAGTGACTTTGGATGTTGCTGTCACCAATGTTGCGTTACAGAGAATCTACTCTAACCCAAACTAACAGCAGCAATTATTAACCTAGAAAGTTATTTACTTCTATGATGTACATTTTTCAGTCTGTGTTAAAACTGACACGTGACCCAATAACCCAAATCCTGACTTTTCAGGCTTTACTTGAGTTTGCACTACTCATTGCATTGTCTAACAATGTTGGGCCGTATTCAAATGTCCTAATGTTACATGAATGCCGCAAGCTGCTTGCGTTAATTGGGTGAATATCTGGCAATGCGCATGCACAAGTTCCATAACGGATTTCTAGGTATATGATACCAGAGATCCATCCGACAGGACGGAATATCCCCTCAACCGTCTAAACTCCATAAGGTGGGCTGGAGGGCGGGGGGCATGGTAATTTTACAGTGTGGTGGGTTTACTTACTGCAGGGTTATGGCAGAGTCACCAGCAATGCAGTTACATTTCACCATTACCAAACGGTTATTTTTGGTGAATTGCCATCACATGGCATACAGGGAAAACAATTTATGAGCAACTCTGATGAATTATTATTTTATTTTAACTTAAACAATATTCTGTGTCACAGTGCAGAAAGCAATAGATGGAATGGTATGCCATTAAACCAGTTACTATTACCTAAAGAATGCAGCAATCAATATTTTAGCAATAAGGGTTATATTGATATACATATACCAACAATTATACATATTTCAAGAACCTCTTCAGGTTGCAGAAAAATATTTTATATAACTTAATGAGTCACCTGTAACTTATGGCAGAGATGGTTTTTCATTTTCATTTAGGATTTACACTTCAAAGTATGCAAATATAGTATATAAGAACACAAAATCACTTATAGTGTGGAGAAAATGAATACACATACTGTATATACAATTAACTAACTAAATAAATACATTCATGATTCAGCCATAACATCCTGGAACTCATTTTTGCCATTGCCAAGTTCACTTATGATCACAATCTCCTCTAGTGCGACGTTTGCACATAATACTTGTTTTACAACATCCTTAAAAGTCATCTTTGTGCATACCATCTGGTACCCACAAAGCATATTGTAACAGCTGCATGCCTGGAAAAATGGAATCACTATTTTCCTTTCCAATCTGGCGTGATACTGAGACTTTGGTAATGTCATCAAAGGCTGGTCACGCATTGATAGCAAACAACCATGGATAGTGCCTACAGGGACATGCAGGACCACGGCCATCTAATATGTCAATGGTTACCTTTTCCGTTCTAAAACCATCTGTGTTACATTGGGGAGCTGTCTGATCTCTCCTATTGATGTACTGCAGGATTCTTTACTACAACAATTCAGGCAATAGGCAACCTTAAAAGTAAGTACATGAGCTTCATTCCAAAAACACAGATGTGATATATGCAAGAAATATCTATGGACCTTGAGGGTGAGCACCATAGTTTTTAATCCATTGCATACAGCACATGTAACATGATTCATTTTTAAAGTGTTTGATGATTGAATGCATAACTATCTATAAAAGAAAGCCACAATAGATCATTTTCTAAAAGTCATTCATTTTAAAACTACTCGTTCTTGAATAGTTTTACAAATTCTTGAAATAACTATCTTGTTTCTAGTATTACTTTGGATTACTGATCCTAAAACCAAGGCTATAGAAATAAAATACATTTCATCAGGAAGAAAAGAGTTTCAATTTGTGCTCAACCAGAAATGAAATACATGCAAGATGTGTCACCCTCCAGACATTAGAAGAAGATTTCTCAACATTCACCATACAAGAGCAGATGTTATAAGATAGGTACAGACATCAGGAGACTCTATCAGTGCTTTTGAGAAGTTAGTAATAGGTGATATGGAGGACACCAACAAAACAGGAATATATCCTAAAAGGAGAAATTGAACAATGTCAAGGGGATGGGAGAATAGAGCTTTAGCCCACAGATTAGGGTTATTGAGTAGTTGTACTGGAGAAAAGTACATTACAAAGACATTTCTAGAAATTAGAGCAATGACCAATGTGAATCAAACTCTGAGGATTGGAACAGCTAGACAGATATAAACAAACATTATGACAGAGGAAGTGTATTTTATCACAAGGCTCAATGATGTTACCTTACTAGTAAAAGAGCCAGATCATAATGTACAAAGTGCTGTTAAAAGTTGAGCATCTACCATAGATTTTCTCACATTGGAGTTTAGGGGTGTAAGAAACTGCTTGTTTTTCCTGTGATTTCAAGGCCTCCAATATAACTAACTTAGATTTCAATCAAAGTCTCTAGAAATCCAGTGAATTATATGCAAAAAAGCTTAAAACCAGCATCCAGATGTTTCCTATTCAAAGTATAGATGCTGTCATAAGCAGTGAACAAGGCCGCCTGCAGGTCTGCTAATAAGACATATAACCCACTTCCACCTTCATGCAGAACATGTGCAGAACAGCAAACGCTTTGCACATGTATGGACAGGCTGCTTTTCTGTGCATGTGCAGAATAGTTGTCCAGTCTCCAATGGTATAACAGACTGCTCTGCTGAATAGTGTCTGTTCTGCAGTCACCTGGTCTGTCCACTATTACTATCCAGGGTAGTCGGGGCCTTGCACCCCTCCGTCATTATCCGTGGTGTTGAATCTAGTTAGCTGCAAAATATTGAGAATTTATTTGGTTGTATAATAGAGGTGACTGGGGCAGGCAGAGCTGGGCATCTTTCTGCTGCCAGCTAAAAGCATTGAAGCAATCCTATCATATATTTTTATAGCTGTCCTGTGCTGGTTACACCAAATTGGTGGTGGGAGGGGGGTGGGCATTAGCATACTTTAGGTCCCTATGTATTTTTTTTTTAAGCTAAAAATAAATAAAAGTGCTACTTATAAAAAGGAAAAGATATTGGAGATTTATTTGTATGTCATTCTCTCCCCACTTCTCAGCTGGTCTTTCAATAGGGACAGCTATATAGCAAATGCCAAAAGTAGAAAGCCTTCAGAGCCTGCCCAGTGCAGGATGACGTTAACAATGCATTCTCACTGGAGAGGTCTCTTCTTAAGCCCCTCTGTTATATATCCTGCTCATACTCATATTTTAATGGTACAAGAACATGCAACATTTGAAAGAAAAAATGAAGGATTCTATAATGCTGTATATTTTATTAAAACTAAAAGTACGTTTTATGTATGCTCCTTAACCAAATCCAGGTATGTACCTGACAATACAATTTTACAAACTATTAGCAAGAATGACATCACGTTAATAAACCAATGCATGAGTTGATACTAAAGACATGCCTACAAATATGTGACATGATGTGTTTGCACACATAACTCTCTTTGGAGAGCAGACTGGATGGGCCATGTGGCTCTTATCTGCCATCACTTTTCTATGTTTCTAAGTCATCTATGACAATCCACGTTCATAGACAAAGCTTACTACAGATTCATAGGGGTAAATTTACTAAGGTTGATTTGGGTTTGTGTGTTGATTTAGTATAACTCGCCACACTCCATGCTCTTTAGTAAAAAGAAACAAATAAAAACTTTTAAACAAATGCATTTTAAAGTAAAAAAAGCAATGCGTGGCATGCTATTATTAACCCTTAGCACCTGCAGCACATGGGCATGCTCTGCCTTCTAGTACTATATGCTCCAGCATGCTAAGGGTTAATAGCATGTCGCGCATTGCTTTTTTACTTTTAAAATGCATTTTTATTTTTTTTTATGGGGTAAGGGCTGCGGCAACTTTTCGGGGCTAAATCGCTGCGACTTAAATGCCGAAAAGTCACCGAATATCGACGGCAATTTAAAATCGCCGTTTATCCTGCTATATAAGTAAATACAGTGCTTTCAAATCGCCACTGAAAATTGACTTTAGTAAATTTACCTCACATAGTCATAGTCACAGCAAAGCAGCCTCAAGGATTTCACCACAACTAACAGCCCCTGGATCAGACAGCAGGTCAGTAACTTGTTATAAAGTGGTCACATAATAAACATTCAGCGCATACAAAAAGAGACCATAAGAAAAGTCACCGCTATCTTTACTGCAGAATTATAACCAGCATTAGGGTCTAGTAATATGTTGGCACGTCTTACAATTTACCTTAATAACAACTGAACCCTTGCTACTTAACACTTACCATAAGCATAAAAAATTTATGTATAAAGAATGAATATTGGACAAATGAAGCATGTTACATGTATGTTTATATCTATTTGATTTAATAAAAAAACAAAACATACATTTTGAAAATAAAAATGTCCTATTTGTTTACACCAATTCTTAGGGCTAGATTTACTAAACTGTGGAAAAGGAAAATGGAGGTGCTGGCCATAGCAACCAGATTCTAGCTAATATTCTCTAATATGTAATAGAAAAGTGAAAAAGAGAATCTCATTGGTTGCTATAGGCAACAAATCCATTGTTCCATTTTTGCAGTTTAGTAAATCTAGTCCTTAATTTCTTATGTAAAATGCACCATGCTGGTATTATAATAGTCTCCCCATAAGCTTTATAAATAGAAAAACTGTAAGAATTTTCTATTTGGGTTTTAGAAATGACTACTCAAAAATACATGAGTCCATGGGCCTGATCCAGAAGAACGCCCGCTAGGACGGCGGGCGTAAGCATAAGATCGGGCGTCCGTAGCAGCGCCATAGGGACACTGGAGGGGACGTCCCCCAGCGTCCCTACGTACAGGTTAGTGTAGGTAGGCGGGGGGAACTAGTTAATTGAGAGTGGGAGGATGGGCTAGGCGGCTTTACGCTCCTGTGCGAGCTTATGGCCCCTTCCTTACGCCGGCTGAAGTTAGGGTAGCCTTCAGCCGGCGTAAGGAAG